>MQRK01073559.1:332-11217 GCA_001938485.1 Girardia tigrina
ATTCTTATTTTCTCAAGTGTGTGTTATTTCCCAATTATTGTTACATGCATGTGGATAACATTTTAGACTAGAATATATTCGTCTTTGTGTTAGTTACAGCTCATAAACATATTAGAAAACAAAAATGTCCTTTAAAGACGCAACGTATATATTTTTTACCAAACACACGCGGGTTAACAAGTATATTTCTTTACGAAAAAAACCAAATTAATTTGGTCTTTGATATTAAAGAGAAAATATAGCTTACAATATTTGTTTCAATAAATTTTATATAATTTAGACATTGAACGTTATTATATTTCTTGATCTTTTATTTTCATTTGTTAATTGAATATTCTGAAAATGGCGTCCTAATAAAATAATTAATTGATTAGAAATTATCATAGAATAATATAAAATAATGTGTTGAATAATAATTTTCATTTTCCCTTTTATAAAAAGTGTTTGTTCAATTGAATCAAATCAAGGAATGATCAATCAAATGGATTTACACAACTTCCTTGTAAATATTGCTTTAAAATATTTCTACAGAGAAAAATATAAATTAAAAAATAAATAATATTTTATTTATATTATTGTTTACCACACATATATAAATGAATCTTGTATCTTGTCGTTTTTTGATTGTGTTGAAGATTTTGAAGTTAAATAAATATTTTTTTAGATATTCTCTTGTTGTCCTATAGTTATCTTTCACAACTTGTTACAGTCGATTTTGTTTCAACTCAACAAGTGACGATTCCGCAAAAAATATAAAATCCAGTTTTCATTAAAATTTACTCAATTATAATTTGAAACCAAACAACCTTAAGACTCATCAGTTTGAGTAATGTGACTTCGTCATGATCAAAAATGAATCAAAATTGAGAAAAAAAAATCAAACTTAATCAATCAAATTAAAAAAAAAAACATTTATTGAAAGAAAATATCTCAACGATTTATTATTTGATAAAATTATTTTTTTAAAAAAATCGAAAATGACTAAAATCACAACAATTAATCCAATTTTAAAATATTATTTGAATGTTTATTAATTTCGACAGATTGATCGTGAGTAACAAATCGGCGACAAATCTCTCATGCCACCAGGATTGTGTTATACATACAATATACATATAAAACTGAAAAATAGAATCCAAGAACATGAATCTACGACAAAACGCCACTATCAAAACTCCGACTTTAATAATTAAATTAATAATATTAAAATTATTAAATTTAAAATTTTATTGATTAAATTCGGAATTTTTGTCCGCGGTTTTTTAAACACTCGGCGTTTTTGTTCACGGCGTTTTGTCCGCGGCATTTTGTCGTGATACCCAGGAACACAGTTGTGATGAAGGTACGACAAATACTGTAGGGCATATAAATTATTTTAATAATATCTCAATACTTTAAAATACCATTTTTAACAATTTTAACTGTATTGATTACATATTCATTAACTGTTCTATATAAGCAGCATTCTTTTTAATTATCATCTGTTCTGATTATGATGTCAAAATTAATTAACATTAAAATCTAATATAATTTGTAGTAACTTTTATTTTATTAAATAAATAAATAATGATATTAAGTCTTGTATTTGTTAACAGTTTCATTGAGAATAATATCAAGGGATTTTTTTCCGCTAAATGTTTAATTTATTCTGTTTTTAACTTTTTATGGATCCAGAATATTGAAAACATGATTCCACATTCGTCAGTGTCACGTTCTGTGTATTTTAGGTCTTTGAAAGTACCCTGGCAAAATTAGATGACAATAAGCAATAGAAGCATCTGTTATTGAGGTAAACAATAAAATTTTAGTTTTTGAGAATGTATTGAGAAAAGAAAGACGGTAAACTGTATGTAATAAGAATTGTAATGAAAAATTTGTTAAAAAAATTAAAAAATTTAAAAATGTATTTTTTCATTCCGAATAATATTTTTAATGTGGTCAAATGTAGAATGAATGAGCATCTTGAAGAATTACAACTTGAAGAAAGAAATTTATGAATAGAGGTTTTACAACAAGTTTTTCTAATTTCATAATAGGAACGACTTCAGACCATTTGAAGTCCTTTTTTTCTAATAATAAGTATCAAACATGAATAAAACAAAAATCCTTTATTAATGAAAAATATAAATATTTTATTGGTAAATAGAAAAAAAATTAATATATTTAATAAAACATATTATATTATATTTTAGTTTGGTTTTGTGGGACACAAGTATTTAAAATTATTTAATATTAACACTGCCCTACTCTTTCCATTTTTTTCTGTTAATCGACGAGTGCCATTAGTAATGTCTCATTGACAATATTTTATAGTACAACCTCGCCTAGTCTTAATCAAAGTTAGTTTAAAGAATAGAAATCTCACCTTTTAAAACTATTGAAATCCTATTCATACAAAACAACTAGAAGTCAATAAAATTTATCGACCGACTCGATTTTCAATACTCAATAATTTGAGTTTTGAAATGAAAATTTTCCTCTGTAATGACAAAGTTATTATAAACGTTCCCATTCAATTTATAAACCAAATTAAAGTATAATTAACAAACCGTTATAGATTTATTTTAGAAAATATTATGCGCTTTAAATATCCCTCAAACAATCGTGACACTGCATATACTCAAGAGGGGCCCTAGATATAGGCGACATTGGTAATTGATAAAAGTGGAACTTTTTAAAATTGTTGAATGGCAACATGTTCTCAATTTTTTTATTGTGTTTTTTATCTTTTTTTTCATAATATGAAAAATATTATTCTATTTTTATTATTTATTTTTCAAATCATTATTTTAATTTAGAAAAATATATTTACAATAAGATATTTAGTATTTTGTTCATATTATCCCTGTGTAAAGCATTAAATTTTAAGCGATAAATTGAATTTCGACCACGTTATGAAATTTTCTATAACATGGCCCGAACATCATTGTTAAACATTATAAAATGGGTAAAAGAGATCAAATAAAATTTGCGTTTGACGGCACATAAAAACCCTGAAAAACTGGTTATGTCATACTTCCGATATAAAGAAAACACATCATTTCAAATTGAAATTTCTCTTCCAGATCTCGTCCAAAAAATTAAATACTTTTTCGTCCAATCTTCCAGTTTCCCTAAAGATCGGACGGTGGTAGCAGAGGCGCATAGAAATTGAAATAGGAGGTCGGACTGGATGAGCTGAGCCCATTGTAATTTTAAACTTATTGAGGAGATTATCATCATTTTTTAAGTCATAAGTTCAGAACGTCAAAATATTGATTTCAAAATATTTACAATGTATCGGGTACAAATTGACCAAAGAAAACGTTAAAACGTATAAAAATGTAATTTAAGAATCTTTCAATCGAGCGAAAAGCTGAGGTAGAAAATAATCAACAATTAAAAAATTCGTTAAGCCAATTTATTTTATAGTTAAACGAAATCCATGTGTGAATCAAATAACACTCAGTGTAGTGACGATGACGATTGATCCGTCGATAAATTTTGTAGTTTAAAATATATTTTTATTGGTTTTGTTTTAGTTTAAATTTTATATAAATTATTTTTTAGTATAACATAACCCAAAAGAAATTATTATTAGTGGTTCTAGGAACATCGTCGGAATTATTAATATCAGACATTAAAGCTTTTATTATACCACACAAAAAAATGTTTAAATCTAATATTTAAACAAATTTATTATTTTTTTTGAGAAACTATTTGTTTTATAAATCTTAAACCGATATAAATAAAAATACTTATAAATATTCATATTTGATTTTTTCTTTACTTCTATAAATCAATTTTAAAATACGATAACACTTTAAAATATTTAATCGTTTCATTTAATTTTATTATTTTTTTTAAAATCGTTTCACATAAAAATTGTGAGGGATAATTTGGAATGTTGTAAGTTTGTTGTTTGTAAGCTGTTTAGATTTGTGACTCTCCTACTCAGATGGGATTGATATGTTATTTGATTAATTATTTGAATCTAATGAAATTAATTTAATGATATTAAATTAAAGTACTAATTAATTAAAGTTTGATAATTATGAATTTTAATAATATTTTCAGTAAACGATTTTAACTTATTAAATTTAATATATTTTAAAAATTAATGTTTATTTTAAAAAATTACATAATGTCTTTTTATCCAATAAAAATTATGAGAAATTAAAATGTAATATTAATATTTCCCCATTCATTATTTTTTTCATATTTAAATATTTAATCAAAAATTATATTAATCAAAGAAAGATGACCACTGAAAATTGTTGGGAAGAATCTGTTTGTGTTGTAAATAAATGTTTACATTCAAAAATTGTGATGTTGTTAATAAAAATTATACACTTTTTTTTATATTATATTAAAACTCTCAAAAAAATTTTATTAGTTATTTAATTGATCTTCTTAATTTTAGTAATTTTATTTTTTTCAAACGTTACATATTTAATTATATAAAAATTTTAATTTGTACATATTTAAAAACCTTCTTTCAAAAATTTTCCTAACATTTTTAATTCCTAACATTTATAATTAATTATAGTTATGTAATGGATTACATTCATAATAAATAAAATAATAAATAATATTAGATTTCATTTCCTAACTAAAAAGATAAAAAATTCGTATTTTTCCTAATAGAAAATAGTGGATTTATTTGATTAAAAAGTTCGTTTTTAAATATTTAATATAACTGCAAACTTGTATTTATTCTTTCGCAAACGGCATCTTTGAAATTAAAATTATTTTCCGAAGAGACGAGTGAAAATAAATCTTTTGTTTCCGACGACGACAGAGCTCAAGAGCAAAGAGTCGGTCTCACAATTTTCCCCAAATTAAAACAGACGCAACTAATTAAAACTGTTTACAAATAATTTCATTTACCTTTAAATATTGCATAAAATTAAAACTATAAACATTATAACGGTATTTATTTTTTATCATGTAACTTTAATACATATGTTGAAACAATTTTCTTTTTAATAGAAATTTCTCTAAAATTATCTTTTTTTAACTGCTTTTTGTAGAAATTATACGTTATGGTATTAGAAGAATGAAGAAGTCGACCTTAAGTCTCTTTTACCATAAGATGGAAAATTTTAAGATCTACATTTTATTTTATGTATTATTCTTATTAAGTTGATTTTGAAGGCTTTTCGAAAAGATTTGACTTTGCTTGGTAGGATCATTTTATCATAAAGTGTCTATTCCTTTCGGAACAAAAGGGTTTCCTTTCCACTTTACATTGAATCAAATTCCGATACGAATATTAATAGTGTTAAATATAAATATCATTTATTGTATATCACTGGGGAAATGTTTAAGAGCACTTCAAAATCAAAAAATATGGACAAAAAAATGATAAACTTTTAATATTAAGAAACAGTATACAGTGCAAGTATGGTAATAGCAATCAATAGACAAAATACTATAATCTCATGTAACTTAGTATTTTTTTCATATCATCATAATTTCTAATTACCATCCTCAGTAGTTTGTTCATGGGATTCACAAGGCTTTGCAATGTATGAGTTGAAATGTTGATGAATTCGACATCACCATTCTCCATAATTGAAATAATGAGTTAAATAGATTAAGTGTAAGTAAATTGCATTAATTCAATCGGATTTATACGATAAAAAATAATATGATTACTTAAATATTTAATTTATATATTTATAATATTAGTGGTACCCAATCTGAATTTAAAATATCTGATAAGACATATTTAACGTAACAGTAAACGATCGCAAAGTAGAACGATTTAAGTACATCTGACCTGGTAATGATACTAAATGAGATTAAGATCACGGAAATTGTGTTCATTGAATGCAATTATTAAACCCTTGACTACTGTGAAATGCTGGGTTAAAATGTGGAATTTGAAATTATTGAATGGAAGGCGATGTGGAATTTTCTAGTGCTTAAATGAATGAAAACCCATTAAATGAGTCAATAGTTATTGATTTTATCTCAAGCCTCACAAATTACAAAATCATGAAGCCCCAATTCTGTAAGTATGAAGATAGATTAACTAAAAAATTGTAATTATAAATATATTTTTTTTACTTTTTACATAGACTTAAACTTTACAGGAAAATGGTCAAACATTTCAGTCTAATTTTATCGATGAGATTTCAAGTTGTTTTGGATTTGATTTGAGGGCTTAAAGTGAGTGGATAGGATTGAGTATGATATATTTAATCTCAAAGGTTAGCTTTTGGTTTTATATTACTTTGTTACTTGTTAAAGTACTGAAAGATTGAGAAAACATCATTTACTCAAATGACAATTGTTAACTGCCAATGGTTAGTTAGCGGGAATGAAATTGATAGCACTTAATGTATTTCACTTACTTTTTTAGAATTATGAAATAAATTCATTTTTATCTAATAATTTATTGGTAAAATGTATTTTTAATTATTTTGAAATCAATTTTTGCATTAATTTAATACATGAATTTGCGAATTGGTCTGATGATTGAATTTTTATCTCAAGTCATTTTATTTCTTTATGTATAAATGATAGAAATAAGATGACCTGACTCGAGATAAAAATCCAATCATCAGGCCTATCTGCACCATGTATTAAACTAATGAAATAATGAACTTCAAAATAATTAAAATAACATTTTGCTAATAAATTATTAGTTAAAAGTAAATTAATTTCATATATATATATATTAGGTTGAGGAATAAGTTCCCGCCGCTTTTTGAATTTTTAATCAATTTAATATTTAAATCAAATTTTTTGATGTAATGTTATTTGAAAGCTATTGTTTTGCTCTAAAAAATGGTGTATTTTGTTTGTTTATTCAGATTAATTTATGTCGATTTTTAGACCATTGAAATGGAGTGTCAAGTCAACAAAAATGGGCATTTCCGACACCATCTATTGTTTGTGTATAATCGAGGCGCCAAAGCCGCAGACGCTGCCCGAGAGCTTTGTGCTGAATACGGAGAAGGTGCTATAGCTGATAGAACCGCTCGTGATTGGTTCACAAAATTTAAAAATGGCAATTTTGACCTCAAGGATGCACCTCGTTCAGGACGACCAAATGAATTCGATGAAGAGCGTTTGAACAAACTTTTGCATGAAGACGCGAGTCAAACCACTCGAAAATTGGCGGAACAAATGGATTGTGATCAAAAAACTGTCGTGAACCATCTGAAATCAATGGGAAAAGTTCAAAAAATGGGAGCTTGGGTCCCACATCTTTTGACCGAAAACAACAAAAACCAGCGATCCACAATTTCGGCGAGTTTACTTGCCCGTCATTGCTCTACTCACGGTCATAAGCAACAATTTCTTTATCGAATTGTAACTGGTGATGAAAAATGGTGCCTGTACGTCAACATGAAATTGCGCAAAGAATGGCGTAGCCGAGAAGAACAATCGACACCGCGAGCAAAACAGGATCTTCCTCCACGAAAGACAATGCTATGCGTTTGGGAAGGGATTATTCATTATGAATTGCTTCCTCGAAACAAAACAGTGAACGCAGAACTTTACGTTCAACAGCTGCATAAACTCAACGCCGCTATAAGTCAAAAACATAAGGATCGACAACATGGCGTTATTTTGCAACACGACAATGCACGTCCTCATATTGCCAGAATGACAAAAGAAGCCATTCAAACGCTTGGTTGGGAAGTGTTACCACACCCTCCGTATTCACCTGACTTGGCTCCATCTGATTTTCATCTTTTCCGTTCACTTTCTTACGCTTTGTGTGGTGTCTCGTTCAACAATGATGGAGAACTGCAAGTTTGGTTGGCTGAATTCTTCGAGTCAAGACCGGGCGATTTCTACCAAAGAGGCATTGAAAAACTCGTTGAACGTTGGGAATAAGTCGTGAACAATGGCGGAGATGATATTTGTGATTAATTTGTAGTAAGTTTTTTGTTAAAAAATAAAATTTTAATTTTTCAAAAAACGGCGGGAATTTATTCATCAACCCAATATTTATAAAAAATCGTTTGAATCCGTTAAATGTTAGTTATATCTACAAATGCAAGATTGAATTATTGTCTTAGGCTGTCAATATAAACGTGATCTAATTTTTTTGTGTTAACTAGATTTCATTTGAATTTCGTATGTGACTGAAAAGTATTTCAATTTACATTATAATTAAGGATATCTAGAATAAGCTTCAAGATAGCTGAAAAACCTGAAAATATCAAAGCCTGGACAAAATCTAGCCCAATTTGAAAAATCAAAATCAACAAGATCTCACATAGAAAAAGTTTTGCAGTCACTTCATAGTATTAATAAAATGTCTAAAGCTTATTCTGTTATAGGTCGGTTTAATTAATTATCGAATTTAGAGAAGTAAGTTTATTCATGATATAAAATGGTTGGAGGAGAATTATTTGATTTATGGCTTAAACTCAGTTTTCCAAACCTTAATGAAAGGTATATAACAAAAAATATAGAAATTCTTATTAGGAAATATCAGTCTGTTCAAAAATCCAAGCAATGTTTTGAAGAGAAGTAGGATTCTTTATTTGACATAACCAAAGTGAATGGTAACTGGCTTAGCAATGAAGAAAAGGAATTTTATTTCTTACAGGTAAAAACTGATGGTCAAGCTGGTTATTGCACATCAAAAACTGTAAAAGTACATCCTTTTAAGGCTTTCTGAAAGAGACCTATCATATCTGAAACAGATACAGTAAATGTCTGTGATGACAATAAAAAAGAATATTAACAAAATGATGGCCAAAATCATGATTGTATTCCGCCAGACAAATAAGAAGAGAATGTATGAAAATACGACGGTAGCTGTTAACTTAGTTTACAAAAGTTATTATTTAAATAAGTTATGATATCTGATACTACAAGTGTTAATACTGGGAGTAGAAATGGAGATGTGCGCCATCTTCAAAGAGAATTTAAAAGAAAAAATCTTGAACCATTTCAATTTATTGCTTGTCAGCATTATTTACTAGACACAGTTTTGAAGCATACAATGAATGAAATTTTAGACGAAAGAAAAGCTCATCAGCAGAAATACACAACAGATTTATCGAAAACCTGCAAAAAACTTTGAAAATTTCAAATTGAGCTTTAAGCAAGGTTTAAAAATTTATAAAGTGAAGACTAAATGGAAAATTAATATGGACTTTTTGTTTGACTTGGTACAAAGTTACAGAAACACGAAGGAGAATACCAGCTATCCAGCTGTAAACTTCAAAAGTCTGTCATCATTGCACAATGCAAGATTGAATTCAAGAGCAATCTATGCCCTTCTGGTATATATTTTAACTGAGTCGAATAATAATCAACTGGGTTTAATTTATGACTTCATAGCATTAACCTGGTTTGATATATGAATTTCTGACATGAAATACTCTGAACATGATTTTAAAAATTTAGAACAAACAATAACTTCAAATTCAGCCATGAAGACCTTGAAAAAATTTTGATCCTAGAAGCCAAGTAGCAAATAAGGCTATAAAATTATGCAAGAAATTAATGCCAATGACATTAACAAGAAGAACTACAGATTTATTCTGCACAACAAATTTTAAATTGCTCTAAACAATTGACCTTTGCATTTCAATGAACTAAAAGCTCTGTAAAAATAAATTGCTATTTCTATGTCAATTTTTCGATTTTTTTGATTTTTAACAAAAATATTTTTGTAATTACGTGGGACATTTGTATCTTTAGTCAAGGTAAAAATAATTTTTCAAATTCCTCAGTTCCAAGGGTTTAATTTAATTCACGTCATAAGAAAATAATGTTGTAAAGGTTTTAGGAATAAAAGAAGAAACTGAAGCTGGTCATTATGTTACTGCAATTGCATTGTTGAATGAGCGCCACTCCTCTGAGCATTATCATGGACAACCTGCAAATTGACAATTATGGACTTTGCTTCTCGTGATTCGGCATTGATTTCTAAATTCTGTGGATTATCTGGAAGAAAATTTTGTTTACATTTAAGTAAATCATGGAGCTTCCAAGATTGTTTTGTTACCATATCTATCTTGATCAATTGCACGAAGTATTGCTCGAAGCAGCAGTTTCAAATAGATCCGCTAAAAAATGTAAAGAGCTTCTTGAATTCTTTGTCGTCATCTATGAAAATAAAGTTGCCTCTCCGCAAAAGCAATTACTTCTTCATAGACATGGTGAACTTACTGTAATTTACTTATACTTTTCCCGAAAAGTTTTGAAGAGGAGATTGCGGAGTTTAGTAAAAGA
Source organism: Girardia tigrina (assembly GCA_001938485.1). Classification (NCBI taxonomy): domain Eukaryota; kingdom Metazoa; phylum Platyhelminthes; order Tricladida; family Dugesiidae; genus Girardia; species Girardia tigrina. The sequence goes on from MQRK01073559.1 coordinate 10,527, forward strand.
CACGTAGAGTATGCTTAAAACACCTGTTACTATAATTTCAATAATGTGAAAGAGTTGTCTTTTAAACACTAAATCGCTTTTTACAAACAGTGTTAGAGCTTGCACTCTTCCGGTAGTTGAAAGAAACTTGAATCACAATATTATCTCTTTGAAATCAATTAATAGAACTGTGAGATATTTAAAATAGAATTATTTTAAAATCTCGATTTTTAATAATAAAAAAATATCTTGAAATAAAATAATCCGTAAATAAATAATACATAAAATCAATATCAATATTTACAACATATTAATATTTATATACTAAAATCGTTATGTCGAAAATTAAAAAAAAATTAATCAACGGGTTCTAAAAAAAATAAATGAACAACAAAAAATATTGTTGTTTTAATATTTAAAGTGTGGTGTGATTTTTTCGAAAAATAAAATTTGGAACCGCTTTTTCTTGTCGTATTCAATTTTCAAAAGAGAAGATATTTTATTGATGACTGCCACGTTAGACGACAATGAACTGGCCGGGATCGGAGCTCACATGGCGACCACGACCTTGGAACTCTTACTTTGGAGATTAATGCCGAACGAATTCAAGAGAGGGGACAATATCGAAGAATTTCTGAAAGAATGTAATCGATATTTTGATGCCGCTCAAGCCTCGAAGAAATTGAGGGAACATCTTATAAAAACCCTACTG
>MQRK01073633.1:0-15638 GCA_001938485.1 Girardia tigrina
ATAGATGTGATTCCAGTAGATAATAAAATTTAAATCAGTGACGATCTAACTCGATCCAGTAGCGGCGCGATACAACCAGCAGTCTTAACCGGTGAAGATTTTTCTCTAAATCAATTCGATCCGATTTCAAATCCAAATGATTTATGAAAACCCTCTGCTGAGATACAACAATTATTATTGTTATATTAATTGTTATTAATATGATTAGATTTTGGCCAACTGTTTGGTGAGGGCGGATTAATGAATTTTCCACAAAACGGTACTGATTCCAAGTAATCACTTCGTGCCAAAGTAAATTTTTATTCAGTGTACAAGGAAACAGTGGACCAGGGAACACTACAATTGGGTGGGCAACTAAGTAATTTCCGATTTTTTCAATGAAATAAATGAGTTTTTATTTGGAATGAGCTTTAATCTACGATGTATTTTCCATTTTGTTCGATGACCTTTTGCCATCTCTCTGACAACTTAAAAATTCCACTTTCGTAGAAAGTATGATCCTTTCGGCCAAATTATGAGTTAAGTGAGTTATATAACATGATTAAAAAGTACGATTCAAATTTTCTGGAATATCAAACCGGATCTAGATTGATTTTCTTTGAACGAATCTAGACGGAACATTAGAAATATAAATAAATAATAATTTCATAAATATAAATAAATATTTATTTATATTCTGAAAAAAATCACAACAAATTGCAATGCGATTTGTAACTGAAAAGAGAAAACTACTGTCGACGTATAAAATAAGATATGCTGCGAAAACCTTCATCTTTCATGGGACCGAGGGAGTCTCATCATGAACAGGACAAGGATCTGGTATCCTATTCTTCAATTGTCCTCCTGGCACCGATGATCATCAGTCCTACTGACTGGAATCTTCATCCAAATTCGTATCGAACCATACAATATTAATATGGGAGTTAAATGATTATAATAATTTTTAATTATAATTTAATTTATAGTTTTAATAATAAAAAATTACATTTGTTGCTAAATCAAAAACAATTTTTATTTTTGTGTAAACATATTTTCCGTTTTTAATTATTTAAATTACATAATTCCTTTTTGAAAATGTTATAAATTAAAAAAATTATTATTAAAAATAAAAAATCATCCATGAAGTTCGTTAATTAGGAGCAATTCGAAAATGCTCTCCATGTGTATGCTTGTCTTGGACGACCTCAGAGGACAGCATCATTATACTTACCATTTCACAAATAGTTAAAAGAAAAAGACATTTTTGCAAATTAAATAAAATATTTTCTATTAAAATTGTTTAGCTCTTTTTCTTTTGAAAATTTTTTATATTATTTATATTTTTTGTTATTTTATAAATTTATTCCTTCTTAAATCACATTAAACTCTACAATCCGAATCAAACAAATGTCGACCCCAACTTATTTCCTCGAAAATTATGTGTGATAAAAAAAGTATTCATCTGTTACAGATGATGAAAGCATTTTGGCCATCAGCTGCAAACATATTTGTTCAATTTATCTATTTACAGAAATTGTTTGAACAATTTGTCTTACCATAATTGGCAAGGATGACTTTCGTATGGCTGTAGACGATATTCATTTGACTTGGAAAAGCAAACTTTTTTGATTAAACAGATTTATTTTGATTAAACAGATTACCAACAACATTAACAATTATATGTGAGTGTTTGTATACGATTTTATTCATTTTATATAATATTTTATATAATCTAGTATGTTTTCCTTCTAACGTTTCTGAATAAATTGTGAATTTATTGTTCATTCAGTGATCTCAGAAGTTTATGCTCTTTGATCTGCTTGTAGAGAGGAAGATAAGTCTCTTCTAATTATTCCCTTCCTGTTTGACAACATTTCAAGAGTCAGTAATATAGCCATCCATAAAATTGACTTTGTTTTCATTTTAAAGAACGATAAAATTGACAAGAACAAATTCAAATTGACCTAATAAATATATTAGGCCTTCAAAGAATGCAATTTTTAAGTGCACAATTTATATTATATAACAGAATCATATAGTTTCGAATATTTTCAGGATTGAATTTTTTGGTCAAACAACTTTTGAAGCATATCAAAGCTCATATTCACTTCACAGTTAGTGGCCGGGCAATTTTCCAGCAAACCATAAGTTTCAAGAGAGCCGAATTGCCGCTTTAAATAACGATTTCCCAAATTTTAGACTTTGAGCTACTGTTCTTGAAGTAATTCTGTATATAACAAACATTATCTCTAAATTTCAAGCTTCTAAATAGACTTGCCGCATCTTTTATTTATTAGACTTTTACAACTACCAATACAACTGAGAATACCCCACAATTCAGAGTACCAACACTTACGGTTGATTTTGAATTTGTGACCATTTTTTATAACCTTCAAATTAATTTACAATTTGCTTCAGATGTGGGATGAGCTTAGCATAAAATAATGTAACATTGAGCGATGTTTCCATCTTGTTACTCTCACGTCTGGAAGCTTGCCGATTCCATGAAACAACTGCCTTTTTGTATGATTGTTTTTAAAATTTCCATAAACACATTTACATGTTTGAAAAAGACTATATCCTCTTTGAGAAGTTGTAGAACAAGTGGGTTATGTATGTGACATGGAGTAAATTTTGATCGAATATTCTCAAATTTTTATCACATCACATCATATATGAAGCAGCACCAGACAAGAGCGAACAAAAGTTATGCTTAGTTATCTTTCAGTCTTTCGAAAAGTCGTCGATTAAGTATGATACCAAATTGGCAATAGGATACTTTCACAATACAATACAATCATCAAGATAAATATTTTCGGGTTCTTCTAGTGTCCCAATTATAACTGGGATTTTTTCAACCAATAACACTTTCATCAACAATTAGCTTTATGAAAAATGATAATAGACCCTAAATTCTACAAATAACTCTTTTTTAAGGTTTTCTACCTTTTTGATAATATATTTCTCAAATTGACTTTATTGACTTTGGGTGGCCTAAATAATTTATTTTCTTTATACAAAAGTTTTTATCAATGTGAAGAATTATTTACAAACTTTAAACATAAAGGATCTGATTTCTTTTCAAAATTCCTTAGAGCGATCTACCCACAATTTCTATGAAAATACATTTAAGTCTCCTTAATCCAGAAAAATATAATTGAGAACTATAGTGGTTATTTATCACTATAATTAAATAATAATACAATAAAAATAAAAAGGTGGGATTTAATTGCAAAAATAATATGATACAACTAAGCCAAAATAACACTAATTTTCAAATCACCACACAAAAATAATATAACCTGAGTCAGGACAGTAGATCACAATGAAAATAAACATAGTCAGGCATAAAAAATATATCATAATTATATATATAAAAGCCCATTGTTTCATCTGCGTAACGCTCATATTATGTACTTACAATTGTAAGTAGATAATTAAATTAATTTAAATCTTTTGTGGTAAAATTCGTTTAGCGGGTTATGGTTAGGATTAGGCTTAGGTTAAGGGTAAAGGTTAGGGTTAGTGTTAACCTTAGGGTTAGTTGTTATTGTTAGGCATTATCCAACTAAAGAGAAGGTACGATAACCATATAAATTATATATATATATATATATATATATATATATATGTATACATATATAAATTTTTATAATTATATACATGTTAAGAGAACTCACACATTTGACAGAACATTTATTACATTCACATTTCTTATCATCTTTATGATGATCAATAGAATTACTTTCACTTAGATCCATCAATCAATTTTCAATATCTCTCATTACAATCTGAACTATACTTAAGAAAATTATTTTATTTAAAAATATTTAATTTAAATTTTATTGGCTAAAATAAAATATTTTTAAAGTCATTTTTAAACATTAATTTGATTTTAATTATTTAAAAATTTACAAAAATAAAATCCATAAAATTATTTAAAAGTTGCAATAATAAAAATTAAAAATTTGAATATTAAATCTAAATTTAAATAAATTAGTTTCAGATTATAAGAATTAAAATATCGATCATCCATCTGATTAGGAGAGGCACAATCACAAATCAACACACAACATTTAAACATGCAAACACTACAAAAAACAATTACATACCCCATATTCCTCACAATACACATAATATATTTGGAAGCAAGTGGTAAATACTTCTTCAATTATTTAATTTATAAAATCAACGAAATTAAGGTTTAAGTATCCTGTAAATATTTTGTAACTTTGTAAGTAACAAATAAATATTTTTATAAAAGAAAATTCATTTTGACTTCCTTTTATTAGTAAAACTATTCTATCAGCGAGATATTCCAACAAAACAACATATTTTGAGAACTCAAAACAAAGTCTTAGTTGATTAATCCTTGATTGATTGCTGGTAATTTATTATAAACTTAAAACTATACATATTTTATATGTATTTAATTAGAAAGTTATTGTTTATATAGAGAGAAGACCATTACAACACAGTGTGTTACGTCAAAATACTCTAATATGATTGGACGAATCACTTTGCACATTTAGACTAGGTTTACAAAACTTTATCAAGAGTGCTTCAGTAATTGTCCTTTCATAATTGTAATCAAAGTTACTAATCAAAACCTGAAAATCATTATCAAAAGAGGGTATTTGATAATGATTTTCGGGTTTTAATTAGTAACTTTGATCACAATTATGAAAGGACAATTACTGAAGCACTCTTGATAAAGTTTTGTAAACCTAGTCTAAATGTGCAAAGTGATTCGTCAATCATATTAGAGTATTTTGATGTAACACACTGTGACGTAATGGGCATCTCTCTATATAAACAATAACTTTCTAATTAAATACAGAACTGAAGATGCCACAAAAGTGGCGAAACATGTTTTCCAATATTTTATATGTGTTAATTTTAACTTTACATAGTATACTTAATTCATAGTATACTTAATAATTTTATAGTCAATTATTGTATATTTAATAAAGATCTAATACTTTATTTATCATTTAGGTGATTTTAAAGTTTTTTGTTTGTCTAGTTAGATCCACTGGATAAAATATTCGAGGACGTCTAATCAAACGATGTATTATAAATAAAAACATGAAATTATTTCATACTAAATTAGTTTAATAACGAATTTAAACACTAAACATAATCAAGGACAAATAGATAAATTAGTTTATGATCACTTGGAAGAAAGGCAGGTAGGGTAATAATATTTAGAAAGTCTTACTTTTTTGTTATCGGTTATACTAAAATTTGATATTGACGGATCGGTAGATAGGGTTATTTACGAGTAATAGGAAGGATAGTTCTACGAACTGGGCTTCGTTTGAATACGGATCCAGATTTGAATAGCTTATATGATATATATGATCACGATAAATGTACTGTATAGCTCGTACAAATTCTCCAGTGCTTGTTATTTTGGCCCATTGCATAGGGATATAAATTGTCAAATTCTGCCTCCGCGAAAAATAAATGCAATAAATATAATAATTGCAGTTGGATACTAATTTCTAATTTTAATTCTTCTGCTTTAATTTCCCTATTTTTTTTAAATCGTATCCTATCAACAATTTATCATTAATCGATTTTTAAAATTACAAATTAATATAATATTGTTAACATTACATTTCTTTATAATTATTTGATGTAAATACATATCAATATTTAAGCACAGTAGAACATGTCTATTCCGGCATGACAGGTGATTTTAAAATATGCTGGAATAGACTTTATCAAAACTTTATCAAGAGTGCTTCAGTAATTGTCCTTTCATAATTGTGATCAAAGTTACTAATCAAAACCCGAAAATCATTTAATGATTTTTGTAAACCGAGTCTAAATGTTCAAAGTTATTCGTCCAATCATATTCGAGTATTTTGACGTAAAACACTGTGACGTAATGGTCATCTTTCTATATAAACAATAACTTTCTAATTAAATACAGAACGGAAGATGCCACAAAAGTGGTGAAACATGTTTTCCAATAAAAATTTAAAATTAAAATGTTGTTATTTTTTGTTTACTGATTATTATTGTTATTTATTTGTATTACATTCCTCTTCTGCCAAGTGACAAATTCAAATCGACATTTATATACCATTTGAATGACAATCACTGATTATTTTTATTGCTTTCTTCGATTCTCATTTATATATTTTGATATGTAATAATTAATATAATTAAGAAGATGAAATAAATGGTTCAAATAAGTAAATTAAAAGACAAAATTAAATAACTGAGAATAAAATGAAAATTTTAATTAAAAAAATTATAATTAAAAATAAAATTTATAATTAAAAACAAAGATGTCTTTTTAGGGTTAATGTTGTCATTGTTATCGTTCTTTTTTGCCAATGACTTGTTCGAGTAAATATTTTCTTTGCCACGGTTAGTATGTGCTTTGGAGATAAAGTCCCATTGAAATCTAACTCAAATTTAGCGAGTGGTCGATGAAAGGTGTGAGGAATATTTTTTAATGTTGATGTTTTGTGTATTACTTGCATGTTTAAATGTTATGTATTGATTTGGGATAGTATCTCTCCTAATCAAATGATGATTTATATTTTAATTCCTATAATCTGTAACTATTTTATTCAAATTTAGATTTAATATTTAAATTGTTAATTTATTATTATTGTAAATTTTAAATAATTTTATTAATTTTATTTTTATAAATTTTTAAATAATTAAATCAAATTAATGATTATAAAAAGTAATTTTATTATAACCAAAAAAAATTTAGGCTAATATTTTAAATAAAACAATTCTTTTCAAGTTAGTTCAGATTTGAAATGAGTAGTAATAAACATTGATAAATGTGTAGTGAATCTTAAATTCAAAAAATTAAAATTAAAATTAGATTAAATTAAATTTGGTTATAATAAAAATACGTTTGAATTAACACAGCACAAAATATTGTCAAAAATAATTGAAAATAATCAAAAAAAACGAAAAAGGAAAAAATAAAACAACACAAAATCGAAAATAAAGATTTGTTTAAACGATCTAAATGAAAATTAAAGGAATGACGTCAAACTCGAATTGAATGGTGTAAACATGTCATTGATAAAAAATACAACTTTATAAACCGACTGCGTTTTATTTATCGTGTCAATTTTATGAACGAATTAATATGTTCGTTTTCGGACGACCGGTCGGTCGTCGTTCACTTTATAGAACGTGCGATTTGAGTGTTGACGTGTTACGGGCAAGATGACCACCTTACTTTGATTTTTCAAGAACTATCCCGCTCCGGTGAGTTCGTCCACTCTATCGAGTGTCTTTTGAGTTTTTGCCAATAGCCTCCCAATACAGCTGACTACGGCGGACATTCTGGCACTTCCTCGACGAACCTGTTGGGTCCTCCAGAATTTTTGGGTGTTCATAGGACCACGCGTGGAACGACCGTCACGAGATTGGATTGCCGCTCGAACTCGGACCAAGACGTCACGACGACGGCCCCATATCGAATCATTTTAGATGAATTTGATTGAAAGCATTATTACGGATTGTCAGATAAATTGTAATTACAATAAATGTTGTTAGAAATGTGTGAAATTTTCTTAACAAAAGGGAAAATTCAATTTCACTGTTTATCATTCATGATTAATTTTTGACAGAATTTTCTATAACAAAAATTTTTAAGTTACTAAGAGCATTTCGATTGAAATTCTGTACAACGATTTGAGTGTATTATTTATGACAATTTCGATTAAATTGCTGTTCAAACGATTTTAATTAATTATTTGCGATACAGTTTCTTTTGTAATTTTGTGATAAAACTGATATCTTTTTTAGAATTTTATAGAATTTTGATTATACTTCTTAATGACTAAATCAAATTCGCTCAAAAAACCCTAAATTTTCTGATTTCAAAAATGAACTATTCAAACCATTTTCTTACTCATTGAATCCGAGCTCCGACTACATATTTGGGTTACCAACGTCCGGTCTTTGGAGTAACTTTGAGATCGAACGGAACAATTGGTATTATCAGTCTACCAGTGTGAAAAAATTGAAAGTTGAGTTGGCTCTGTAATGGTGGTCAATAGAAAGTAATAGTGGTATAGGAACCGAGTGTGTTCGGGATTGGCAACATAAGGTATTTAATATTTTTATTTAAATAAAATGTTTTTAAAATTAATTATATTACATAATAATTTTTATACAATTTTTATTTTTATATTTCCCTAATATATAATTTAATGTGAAATCAATAACAATGTTGTGTTTTAAAATGAGAAAGAAACATTTTTGTTTAGGCAAATTGTTCAATTGTTCAATTAATAATAGAATTACAATAAATAATATTTTTATGAAATTAAATGTTTTAATAGTTTAAAACGAAATATTATTTTAAAATAGGTAAGAATTAATCACAATTAGATTATATATTATTTTGAGTTTTAAAAGAATAGTATTTTTCAGTTTACAAAATAAAAGATTATTTAAAAAATAAAAATCAATTTATTAAAAAAAGTAGAAAATTTGTTTAAAATTAATATTATTGTGTTATTTGAATGAAAATGTTGATATAACTTACAAATAATAAATTGCATAAGAATGCATCAATCAATTTTAATACAAAAATAAACGACATTTATTTAAATTCATTAGTTCATTGTAAAATGTGTAATTAATCGATGATAATTTTAATCGTTTTGATTTCCGGATCAATGACATAAGTCACATAAATTCAGATTTATTTTCCATTAATGTAAACTATGTCGTTCCATTCATCATATGACAATTACATCGAATTTGTCGACTGTAACAATTACCGCGATAAGATAGATCCAGTTCAGTGGCACTAATCACGAAAAGATAAAACCACGGACATTTCCCTAAAAATTCAATTGAAACAGTAAAGATTGAGAAATGCAAAATTATTTCAAGAAATTCTTTGTTTTAATATTATCGAAAGTAACGGCAAATATTTGAACAATCGATTTTCGTTCATTAATTTTCACAACTCGTAAACTGCACAGATTATCGAAACATCAATACATCCTCCCGATTATCGTGTTGATCTCGTTTCTGTCGTGGATCGTCGCCATTCCCGTCAGCAACAGCGGCAGAGATTATTTCCTCTACAATCGCATCACTCCGGTGGCGATCGGTTACTACGGCATTTTGAGTCTTCTTCTTGAATTATTTTCGAATCTTTCGAATTCTTGCTACAAAAAGTTCATTCGGACGTACAAGTGTCTCATTTCCAGTGTCGTTGCGAGCGTTTACATCGCCGTGCTGATCGGCAATGGCAGATTCGGCCCGGTGGGATACATCGGGTGGAGAAACTGCGTTGGCACATTTATTCAGCTGTTCTTCATGGCCGAGATCTTTCTTCTGCTGGATGTCTGTTTTAAGAGTTACGCCTTTAGTGTGATGTCCGTTTACAACTCGCTCCAAGTGTACACGGACCTCTGTTGGTTCTTGATGAGTCCGGTGGTCGTTCGTGATCCTAGTGGAGAGATCTTCGTCGGGCTTTTCCTCGCATTTATCCAGTTGAGTTTGTCGAGAAATCCGTTTTATGCCGTCCGTTGTTTGTATTCTCGTCCCGGTTACCCGGACTTCAGTAAGCTGACCGTTATTATTCTTATGACCTTATTCATCATATTCATTCTCAACATTAATCTCGTTTATAAATCCTCGGAATTTCTCGACTGTCCAGTAAAATGTTCCCATTTTCATTCGTATAAATTTATCAGTTCCGGCTCGATGCCTTATCGATTGTTTAGTGCGATTTATTTGTCGCGCTCGGCTTTTCCGTTTCTTCAGAGACGAATTATTAATACTTCACCCTCTTCTGAAACTTGTATCATTCCGAAATTAGTGCCTATAAATACCAATGAGGTGTGCTTTGGGTTTTCTTTGATCAATCAAACGCCGGTTTTGAAATCTTTAAGCATACGAAACCATTCGATTTCATTTTCCTGTTTAAAGATTGTCGGTTGTGCTGTTTTGCATTTAAATTGGGTAAATTATGTTCCTAACACATTCAAATGTGTTCATGAGATTGACTGTAACGTTAGAAATTGTATTTCTGTTTCGTCGAAAGAAGAGTTGAAACGGATTTTAAGGTGCTCACATATTTTAAATGGTGCTATCATTGGATTGTTGTCAGTCATTGGAGATTTAGTAGGTTTTTCTATCGTTGGTATTATCGGACTGGTTACTTTTGTAATGAATTACCCCCGATAGAAAAGAGCAGCTTGAATCAGATACTTTCAATATTTCTTTTTTTTCGTTTAATCGCCTATTTTTCTTCAGTTTTATTATGATTCAATTATGTCCTTTAATTTAAGAGTTATATGTTTTTTTATTTTAATAAAGATTTTAATGCCTTTACTTATTTAATGTTACCTAAACAATAAATATATAAGAAGAAACAATAGACAAAGTGTTACACTTTTTTATTAAAATTACAAAAATAAAACGTTTTATATATTACTAATATCCGCAAAGAAAAAAGGTGGATTATCTAGGCGATCTGGTAATTCAGTTATCAGAAGGAGGTGATTGACAGTAAAATTGTCTGATTTTTTTAGAAGCTTCCTTAAGCGAAAGGCAATCAGGTTAAAATTCCTGAACTTAAATACGGAAATTTGGTATTTTCGGTAACACAATCGATCTCAGAGACGGCATCAAGTGTTTCGGGAAGAGTTCTCTTTTCTTAATATACATACCATGTCACTAGAATCAGGTTTTCTCGAGAAAGTGATGTGATATGTTAAAAGCACCGCGGTTCTTGTGATGTCCGAAGCACCCTTGATGGCCCTTGAAAATTTGAGAGAGCAATTATAAATTTCATTTCAAGCCGTACCGATATCTGCAGCAGGTCTCCAAGTTGAGCAGAGGTAACATCAGATAATTAGAACAGATAATTGTAGAGGTAACATCATCTTGTTCCATCTGTTTAAGTGAAGCAAGTAAGTCAATACTTATATTCTTTCATTTTGACAGTTTATAAATAACAATGGCTATTACTCAATCTAAATCTGAGAAAACAATAAATTTGAAAGGTTATTTGTGATGTGAAATGCATCGGTATATTTTTTCCAAGAGATAAAGAAAGCTTTTATTTCTTAATGAGAATTTTCTGTCTTGACTATGCAAACGCACTTTACTATTTGTTGTGTCTCTGTTGTTGAAAGTGAAAATTCGGATATCTAAACATGGTTTTTTTAAAAGCTTTTGGAACATTTATCTGAACAACTGACTTCTTAAAAAAAGTTACTTATCTAGTACAATTGTTTACGATACGCGACATTTTGACTTGAATAAGATTATTTTAGTTCAATTTAATTTTCAATTTATTTCATCACAAAATTCAGCGCTACATCCTTTAAATATTACATTAGAGTTCTGGAAGAAAACGCTGGAACTTCTACTTCAACGTATTTTCGAATACGTTTTTCAGAATAGAATGAGAACTAAACTCATCATATAGTATATCATTTATTCTCTGTAATTTACAATGACTTCCTATAAATTTCCATATCGTTGGATGTGAGCATGGAAAATGTCTCTTTGAGTTGATGAGCACCTTCTGCGAAGTTATTGATTCAATCTTCCCCAGATAGGGTTGGATTATAAACAGACCCTGATTCTGGTGAATATTTTGGTCTCGATCGAATCAGATTGGAATTTAATGATCCAACAAAGTTTTTCAATAGATACGAATATGGGTTGAAGGCATGAATCAAGATACCCATGTAAAAATTCTATAACCAAAGGTAGAGCTTCTAAATAAACTAATTTAAACAAAATAAATGGTTAATTTTATTTTTTTAAATATAAATAAACGATTATTTATAGTTTAAATTAAAGTTTTTAAAATTTGTACGCTTTATATTTTCGATCCAAAATATCATGTTCCGAATCGTTTATCATGTAATCGAGATGTACATAGTTTTTTATAAAATCTTTGGATTCTAAAATTAAAATTGAAACTGTCCTCTACAACTTTATTTAGATTTTTTAAATTATGTACTGATTACGCATATTTTGTACAATAAATAAATATAATATTTAAATAATTTTTTGAAGTCAGTTGATCTGATAATGAAGGTTAAACCGTCTAAATTAATCAATAAAAAAATTAAATTTCGATTGACTTAATTATTTTGTTTTTTTTCTAAAATTTGTTTACAATTGTAAATATTTATTCGCATTTTAAAAATCATCTAAATAATGGTGAATACATTTCCGATTACCTTTCGTGTAAAGGATATTGATAAAGGATATTGATAAGTGATTCGGTTTTTACTTATAAACACATTTAGAACGGCCTCAATACGCATTGTTTACACAAGACACTCAATTCACTCTTATTTCTACTGTTGATGTTGACTCGTTGCTTGATGATCGATATTTTACTTATTTAGAGCTCAACAATGAATTGCGTACATAAACCTACAATAAATTTCTGCTATTTTATACAATTTTTCAAACTATATTGTTTTTGGACACTTCATTACTGTGTGGTTGTCTAATAAATTTCCATATAATTACTGTTAAAATAAGTTCCAAATACTAAATGTTCACTGTTGTAAGTCAACTAACAAACTTTAGGCTTGCAATGCCAAAGTCAAACTTATTTTATCAAGTTCAGTTTGATAAGCAGAAGTGTGAGAGTATCAAAATTGTTTGTTAATTCTGCAGCCGTGTTAACTTCATTATTGCTGTGACAAAATCTCATAAATTATCACTAATATGACTACATTCAATCGAGTTAATAAATACAAGTCGTAGTAATTATTTTCCAATTTTCGAAGGTACAATTATGGTCGTCACAAGGTCTTCGGCTTTTATACATTTAATTAAAGTACCACGTGAAGCATTTGATGGTCGCAAAATGCAGACATTTTTAGAAGTCGAGGAATTGTTTTTGCGTGGCCTCGCCGATAAATGTTGTTTCACGCAAGACATTTTTTGCTTTTTATCTATGACAATATTTAACTGTTCAATTTTCTGCAACATCCTTTTATATTTAAAAGATTTAATGCGTTTTTAGTTTTGATGAGTTACATCTATTATTATGACTCTTTGGAGTGTTACAATAGACTATGGAGCTAATGTGATGAAGGCATGATGCTGGAAAGAAGATTTATAGGATGTCAATAAATACACATTAAGCAAAGGTAGAGTAAGAATTTCTGTTTCCTAATTATTTCGATTCATCATTATAAGAATATGTTTAATTTAAAAGAGAGGAAAAACACCAAATGATGAACGGAAGATGTAACGTATTGCAACAGAGAATCAGCTATTTTACTGGAAACCACTAAAAATACAAATTTGAATATTTTTCCATGGCATCTGGAAGCTATTCCGATTGCCGTTATCCTTTCGATGAGCCAGTCCAGGCCCTTTCTCTCAGGAGACACTCTGGATATGGTGGTACAGACTCATCCTATACAAGAAATTTTAAAGAGGAAAAAATATATTGTAAAAATGACTATGGAGAAATTAATTACTATTTATAATTCAAATGCAAAATATTTAATAATTTTCAATATTTAAAAATAAAAAAAACATTATTTACAAATAAATATTAGGAAAATAAATACAGGTCTGTCCAGAAAGTTTTGACCGATGGTTTTCTATAAGTATCTAGCGAACGCATTGATAAATGTCTATGATATTTACAGTACATATATACATATGTGAATAATTTTGTAAAATATAATTCAAATATATTCAATTTTTCCTATTGTAGGAAATCTAATTTCAAAATATCAGTTAACAAATTATTTCGAAAATAAATATTATTTGAAAGTTGCATTTTTATTGCGTTAAAATGAATTTGAGTCAACGTGATATTCGAATGATGATATATGACTGCTGGAAACGTAATTTGAATCCCCCGCTATACGTAAAGTGATGAATGCAGGACTTGGAAGTGGTGATGTTAGTGAGAGCACTTACCGTCGATGGACAACACAGTTTAACAAAGGCGATTTTAGTGTGGAAGATCTACAGCGCTCTGGAAGGTCTTCAATAAACATTGATGATGATATATTGTAACAGCTGGATTTGAACAAATACAGCATATGTCGCACCTTGAGTTGGCCATTTTCTCGGAGACAGCTCGAAATCATGTCATTCAGATGGGGAAAGGATACCTGTGTAATTGATGGATCCCACATCTACCGTCCCCTGAACAAATGGCTAATAGAGAAAGAATATGCAACGAGCTGTTTGCAAAGTAATCGGCTTTTGATTTTCTTGGACAACTGGTAACCATGGATGAATCCTGGATATACTTGGACAATGGAGGCTCACAACATCATCGTTCTAGGCGAGGAGAAGAAGACAATCTTCCAGTTGAAGTTCGTCGTGTGCTTACACCCAGAAAGCACATGATTTCAGTTTTTTGGGACTGCATAGATGTATTGCTAATGGAAGTTCTCCCTCATGGTCAGATAATTACTGCGGATACCTACTGTCAACAGCTGGATCGTCTTGTTGCTGCAATACAACAAAAGCGGAGGTGGCATATGGGAGGAAGAGCTCAACAAATTACTTACCTTCACGATAACACCAGACCCTACACAGCCAACAAAACAGCAAATAAGCTGCAGGAAATCGGGTTCAGTGTATTGCCCCATCCATCCTACTCACCTGACCTCGCTCCCTCCGATTTTTATTTATTCCCCTAATGAAAACCGCTCTCCGAGGATAAAATTACAATTCCGTGGAAGAAGTTCAAGTGGTGTTGGAGCGTTGGATTGAAGAGAAACCTCGCAGTTTCTTCACCAAAGGAATTAGAAAACTCCCAGAACGGTGGAATAAGTGCATGGCTCACAATGGACAATACTTTGAACACATTAGAGATGATGATGAAAATAACAATAAATGCTTATTTTTCACTGGTTTGTAAATGGGTCAAGACTTTCTGAACAGACCTATAAATATGAGTAGGTATGGTCGATTTTAGAAGTCGATTGCCGTCATCATCGTTTCTAAAAGAAGTGGAATGTATTTTAACTGAAGAAATGCTAGAATTTTTTAGAAACAATTCATAATTTGTATGAATCAAACAGTCGGAGAATCGAGGATGTGATTGTTCCAAAAGGTATTGTTTATTTTTCAAGGTATATGTTTAGGCATGTCATAAAATTTTGATTATAACAGTACTCTTTGCAATATGTATTTCCCAAACTGAAAATATCTATCAAAACTTTTTAAAAAGCTCTGAATAAATTAACAGGTCTTGCACGGTAATATGCAAAATATACTGAAAGTTAATCTTTTTTTACCCTGAGGAGTAACACATTATTTATCTACATGACTCCCAATCTCTAACAATTGATTTGAGCAGTTAACTGGTGATCACGTCTCGGTTTTTGATGAAGAAAAATCAGGTAAGTCAAAAGAAATTTTTGACAAAGGTGATTAAAAATTCAAGAATATGGTTCTAGAAGAGCGTCATATTACCATGAAAATGCTATCAACAATACTTAACATCAGTGTTGGTATAGCCCACGCCAACTTGAAACCCGTGGTATCAGAAAACTGTGATTCAGATTCATACCCCGCTTCTTTACTGGTTAAACTTTACTCAGTATGTTTTTACCAGGAACAAAGCGTGATCCAACAGGATTGGAAACTGTCTCGAGAGAAGTCATCTTTGAAGATTCTAACGGAGACAAGTCATG
>MQRK01073650.1:0-15029 GCA_001938485.1 Girardia tigrina
GGTTACTGGCCCTTAGCAACCGTAACTAAGGTGATCGCGACCGTTGCCATGGTAACGGTAACCCCCCGTGGGACATCGCGGCCGTAACTAAGGTGATCGCGACCGTTGCCATGGTAACCACGATAACAGGTATTGTTGCCATGGTTTCCTGGGGGGGGGGCGGTCGACAGAATGCCCATTTTCATACTACTTAAATTCCGTCAGATATTGGCGAGACTGTCCGACATCGTTGTTATTAATACAAGAGAGGTACTTATGGATGGACTAAGAGCAAAATTACTGAGCGTAGAAAAATGTTTGAGTGTAACTTGTGAAAAAGTGATTTAAAAATGCTGTTCAAAAATTTTAAAAATAATTTGGTGAATGCCATATGAAGCATTGATAAAAAGATATCATGATCCAACAAACAATGTTCAGATGGTATACTCTGCCACTTTACTAAGAATTTTCAATTAATTTTAAGAAAGGAATCTCATAATTCTTCAATAAAGACATATTAACGTTAAAAAGTACATGTTCAGTATTTCGATGATTACGGTAAAATTTTCGAAATATATTATCCTAAATTATATATTTACATGGTGTTGCTTGGTGTAATTAAAAAATGATATTGTTCTTTAAATGCATTTATAAAATAAAATAATATACTTATCATTAGGAACCTATTTTCCTAATTATTTATTCTATAATTAACCGCATAAAGCTACATTTATTTGTTCAATTGGGTTGGGTGCTGCAAGATATGTAAAAACGAAACTTTTATTCAATTTATTTAACATTTTCTGTGTCAGGTATATTTAAATACGCAGCATTTAACGCTATACGTTACACAGTAGTATCTCATCTCTTCAACTTCTTTAACATAATTATTTGTCTTCGAACACATTTTACACTATTTTATTCAATAATAAAATATTTTAATCAGTATCATTTTTTATTCATAAAAATTCAGTAACGAAACTGTAGAAAAAATAAAAAATATTGATTTACTAATATGAATTAAAATAGACACGGTTTATATTATTTTAAATAAATACATTGAAATAAAAATATACATTATTCACTTAAATGAAAGTTTTAAAGTTTATAGCACAAACTTTAAGGGTGTTTTAACAAATAAAATAATGATCAATGAAAAAAACCAAATTGTATTTTGTAAATGTCTAAAAAAACACATTTAAATACTGGTTGCTGCAGATAGAACGCTCAAAAAATGATCAATATAAAACAAATAAACAATTGCACTAGAGATAAACCGCTAATGGGTTAACAAAATTTAAGGGCATAATTTTTACAAGTTTTATGCATCCGAAACATTTGAAATAATATTTCAGATAGAATGGAATGAACTGACGATGGAAATGTAAGAAATGAGTAATCCTGTGTCTTGAATCATGATTCAAATAGAGAAACATCTACAACACTTATTTAATATTAATTTCTTTGTCCTTATTAAAGTTTTTCTAATATATTTAAATAAATACAGCTGTTTGCATTTAATAGACTAAAAATGACATTTAATAAAAAATACGTTTTCATATTTATGCAACTTTTAATTTTTTTTATGTTCAAAGGTGATGGATTATTTTTATAGAAGTAATTTATATATTTATTTATAACATACGATAATAATCATCGAAGTAGTCCAATTTCAAAAGAAAAGCAGAAATAATTTGATTGTGGCTTCAATGAACAAATATGGAATGATATATAACAGAATATTCGATTTTGCTGTGACTGGAGAAAAGTTTAAGTTATACCTTTTTATACCAAGGCAAAATGTATGTCTATGGATATTCCTTCCCCTGTTTTACTAATGGATTCGACGCTCCTCATTCCGGAAGACCAGTCGAAATGGACGAGGACCAACTCAGGGATCTTTTGAAGGAAGATGGCCGCCAGACATGCAGAGAATTGGCCGAAAAGATGAATTGTGATTTTGCGACAATTTCACGCCACCTTCCGTCGATTGGTTTCACTCAAAAGCTTGGAGCTTGGGTCCCGCACGAACTCATCCAAAAACAGAAGAAAAAGCGGCTTTCCATTGCTGCTCAAAATCTCGCTCGACACCAAGGAACCCATGGCCACAGGCAACGTTTCTTATACAGAATCGTCACTGGAGACGAGAAATGGTGAAGCAAAGGAAAGAGTGGGTGAGTCCTGGAGAGAAGCCTAAGCCCAGGATCAAGAAAGACCTGCACCTGAGGAAGACAATGATTTGCGTATGGTGGGATTGGGAAGGTCTAATCCACTGGGAAATGCTTGGAAAGAACATGACAGTAGAAAAGAATCTCTATAAAACCCAATTACATCGAGTCAATGAGGCAATTCAACAAAAAAGACCGGATCGACAAGGCCAGGTGATCCTCCTTTATGACAATGCTCGACCACACACCGCAAAAACTGTCAAGATGGCACTCCAAGAGCTCGGTTGGGAGGTCCTTCAACATCCACCCTATTCCCCAGACCTCGCCCCGACGGATTACCATCTCTTCCGCTGCCTTTCAAATGAAATAAGGGGTCTTAGCTTCGAAAATCAGGATCATCTTGAGAATTGGCTCAACAACTTCTTCGAGACTCGACCTAAGGATTTCTGGCGAAATGGAATCAACAAACTGGTGGAAAGATGGGAAGAAGTAGTTAACAATGAAGGAGAGTTCATAATTGATTGAAGTGTTATTATTTTGGTTGTTAAAATTCTTTGATTTCTTTGAAAATAAATGTTTAAAAAACCGCGGGAACTTATTCAATAACCCAATATATCTTGATATTGAGTACTTAGCTTTTTATGCCCCGTTTCTACATCCGATAGAAAATGTATTTTCGGTTTGGAAAAACTTAGTTTTATGTGCAAAAGTTAAATCTAAAGTAGAATTAAAGCGAGAAAATATTTACAACTTTGATCAAATAAAAGTGCATCATTATGATTCTTTTTACCGTAAAATGTTACCATATATTGTTAAGTATGAACAGAGAGAAGTGGTAATGGAATAAATTTTAGGTGACAATTATTGTCATTGTCTTGTCTTTTATACTTCATATCTTTACCTTCCATTGTATTTTATATTTATATTTTATAACATCTTATGTTTCAATAAAAAACAAGTATGCATTAAAAATATATGCAAGAAATATGTTATTGAATTATTTATTATTTTTATTATTATTTATTATCGAGTATTTAAAAATTAAATGTTGAAGTTTTTAATGATTAAAATAATTTCATTATTGATTGCAACAATTTTATTAAGGGTTGCAAGACTTTTATTAAAGATCAATAAACCCTACATTTTCTATATTTTAATTGACTAATTAATTTTTTGATTATGATTTATAATCTCGAATTTTCAATTGCATGTCTAAAATTTTTTATGAACTGAAAGCAACTATATATATATATATATATATATATATATTATTGAGTCTTGGGAAAGCGAATTTAATATTTTTCAAAAATAATTTTGTTAAGAAATTGTTATTTTGCTAATAGTTTTTTTAAAGAAATTTTACATAATTCGGAAATTCTTTTTCCATCATCAGCAATTATTTTTGTTAGTTACTTTATTTTTTTTGATATGCTAATTTGATATTTTTGATACTTTGCCATTAATTCGTTCTTGAACGTTAATTCAAAAGGTTCTCATAATTAGGTTCTTGATGTTTTAAGTTAGAAACACGAAGTGTGAATGTGATTTCGTACTATGACTCGTATACAATTTAATTACCAAAATATCTCAGAAATAACCAAATAAGTCTCAAACACATGGACTGTTTACTATCTAATCATTTAAACATAGAAATCATTAGAATTTTAAAGATTATTTATTAAACCAAATTTATTATTTATTATCTATCTAATAAAATAATTAATAAATGAATTGAAACTTACAGTTTCTGTGACAATATGACCACATGCACTGCACACTTTCATCGATTTATGGAATCCAAACACCTATATTGAATGCGTATATGAACATATCTTACTCATCATACCATAACCTTACCATGTAGTCATTTTCACAATAAATTTTTTCCTGGTCTTTATAAAATACTTTACCCCGTAGAGAACGACCTATGAATATTTTTTTTTACAATTTAATTTTATTGAAAATAAAATACAAATTAAATAAATAATGAATTAATAAAAATTCGATAAAAAACTAGAAAATTAACAAAGCGATATTGGAGTAATGAAATCAATCAACTGTTTTGTTAAAACCACAATAAAATTATAATAACAATAATGAAAATATGATTACACGTTTACTAATAAAATCACACTAATAACACATACACACAGACAGATAATCTGGCCTACATTCCAGACATTCCAATGTGTTCGTATTTGATTTAGCAAGTGGTTGACATTAACTGTTACCTATAACAACAAGTTCCTATAAATATAATTACTTAATAAATCATCGTCATTTTACAAGGAATTGTTTTAACAAATGACAGGCACCAATTTAAAAAATGGCACATTTAAATTGAACAAACAAATAATTGTATTTTCCTATCAATTTGGTTTCAATTTACATACGTTATTGGATTTAGTGTGCCAGAATTAGCGCTAGAACGTCAGTTGATGTGTCGATATGTATGCGTGTCAAATAAATCAATTGTACTGATGACTTAAGTTGTATTTTTAATGATACTGCTTGGTTTTAAAGGTTTAACGATTTCACATAACAGTTCAACTTAGATATATTTACACAATTTAATGGCTCTAATTACACATTCACGTTTGAAATAATCAATTTTATTGAAAATATATCAACGACAATCAGTTTTCGAGAGATACTTAATAAATTAATGCAATAAATATTATAATGTTACGAAATAAAAAATTTATACGCCAAGTAATTATTTTATCGGTAAATTAAAAATTTTGTATTAATATTTCCGTAGAAAAAGAATGAATAATTTAATTATTAAACACCGAAAAGTTCTAACATCAAATTTGAAAATATTGTGAAGTCCCCTTTGTCACTGTTATGAATCAAGGAAAAATAAAGTTAATTTATCATGTAACTAGTAATTCATTAAATATTATACTTGCTTAAGAAACACCGTTATTGTAAACAAAAGATATTTTACAGGTGCATTTTTAGACATTTATTTTTAAAGTATCAAGAGCACTTCATGAATTTAAAATACTTAAAGGGTGATTAATAATCACCCATTATATACTTGTAAGAATGAATAAATAAAAAATCTATGTTATATTAAAATACATATCGAAATTTCTATAAAAAAGGATTCACAAAATTTTTATAAAAATCTCCTGATATTTGTTTAAATAATGCTGTATTTCTTAATAATAAAATTTATTTTAAGCATTGAATTTGATTATTATTTTATTGGAATTATTTTTAACAATATCAAACCGATACATATACGATCCTATTTACCAAAGTGTATTTTACCAACAATTCTCAGAGAGCATCTTTCTTTGATCGATATAGTTTTTGTATATGTATTTAAATTTAAAAAAAACAATGAATGGGAAATTTTTTCATATTACATTTTAATTTCTCATAATTTTATTGAATAAAAAGACATTATATAATTTTTTAAATAAACATTAATTTTTAAAATATATTAAATTTAATAAGTTAAAATCGTTTACTAAAAATATTATTAAAATTCATAATTATCAAACTTTAATTAATTAGTACTTAAAATTAATATCATTAAATTAATTTCATTAGATTCAAATAATCAATCAATAACATATCAATCCCATCTGAGTAGGAGAGTCACAAATCTAAACAGAATACAAACAACAAACTTACAACATTCCAAATTATTCCTCACAGTAAATATTTATTAGAACTATATTTTTAAAAACCCCATCTTATGATGCCTCATCGACATTTTGTCATTATGATTAGACATTTGTAGAACTGTACCCAATCATTTTAAAGTATTGAAACCTATTTTATTAGCAATAATAGTTCAGCTATATTAATAACAATAATTTTCTTTTATTGTTAAGGTGTCAAAAAAAATAAATAAAAAAAATAAATGAATCTTCTTTTGACAATAATAAAACGTTTTATAAGTCCTCGAACCAAGAAAAATCCAACAAAAGATTGGAAAATTTAGATTTCAATCAGAAAAATTATGAAACAAATTTCAATGCGAAATTTAAGACCATTAAAAAATACATTCACAAAACCTTTCTTTCGAAAAGCAAAATCGGTGACCACTACGAACAGGTGGACACGGTCACGCAGAAAGGATCTTTGCGTCAATACTGTATCAAAGACGAAATAATACTTCGGGAAGTACTTTTAATAAAAAATGAAAAGTCCAAAATGTTGATGATAACAGTGGACAATAAACAACATCAAACCGATACATATACGATCTTATTTACCAAGGACGTTTGTCCATTTACTTTTAAATATAGTAATGCATTTGTACTAAAAGCAAATGACATAAATAAAAAATTGAAAATCATGGCATTTCACATATTTGGTGGGATTCGTCAGCAATATTGCGAGTGGCAGTACGGCAGACGCCATGTCTCTACTTTTTGTTTACTCCCTCGACAACACATGAATATGGCTTGCTAGCGACACCAAGAGCAACAAATGTAGGGCCGCATCCTCATGGGCCCGAATGCTGGCATTTAACCCCTCCAGCAAAAGTAATTTTAAAGAGTTTACAGTTTCGAGTATTTTAAATGTTAAGTCTTTTTTAATTAACCCCATATAACAACAATTGAGATGAAGAGTCAAATTTATAAGCGACGAAAAAATGTAAAAATGCAATTTATCGGAGATACGTTTAGGTAATGGATAAACTTTTTTAAATATAAAATCTATTGGAGATGTCTAAATTGTTATTGTATTTCGCATTTGCACGCAATGATTTTATTGTCAAAGTACTATCAGGTCATATGCATGGTCTAAAAGAAGAAAATATTCTTGTTAGGGAAATAAAATTAAATTATTAAATAGATCAGTGGTCTTTATATTGGAGTGATTTTACATGTATATCCTAGTGCATTTTACACCATCACCCGACAACTTAGTCATTTGTTATTCATGGTACTTCTCGTATTTGTTTTAATTCGGGTCAGAATGGAAAATGTTCTTTCTTCTGTAACAATTATCACTGAAAGAGTGAGGAAAATTCGTTGAAGTTTTTTAATATTTACAAAATGCTTCCAACGGTGTCACTGCCTGGTCTTTAGAGAGACACTGAACCTACTTTTCTGAGTAAAGGCAAAACTCCGATGACAATTGTCGCTTATCGATAGAGGTTTCATATAATTGGCCAAGCTTTTCAAAGTTGATATTGGTAACTTTATGGCAGTGGAAAAGTATGAAAGCTTCAAATATGGAAAATATCTTCTCGTGATTAAGATACAAAGTACCATCCAAATTGCTCTGTGAAAGCACAACTCTTTCTAGAAATCTCTACAAAAGGTAAAATGGATAATATTTTCAAGAAGTTGTCTTCTAACGTTGTTAAAAAATACGTTTTAAACAGTCGTCCTATGATAGTCTTCTGACGATGAGAACTGTTAAGAAATTCCATACACAAACGCATGCTAAAATTCCATCAAGTCGTGAGAAGATTATTTGAAAAGTTTCTTGACTATGCTCACGAGATCGATGTAGAGTGCTCAAAACTGATTTGGTGTGAGCAACGCATGTGATTCGAATAGTAAGAATTTGGCAAGTGGAAGAGTTAATGAGACGACGCCTTCGGTAACAAGTAATAATATGACGAAGGAGCTTTTCTCTATAGCAGACAAAAGAGCTTCTGCCTTTGATGAAGACTCTGTATCGTGGTCTTCTGATAAATGTTTCAGAATATCTGTAACAGGCTCATAAAGTTCAATAAATCAAATGATGGCATTATGATTTTCAATGCATCGAGTTTCACACCAAGCAATTAGCTTCGATTTATTCTTCTCCGATAGAAACTATATGAGAATAATTGCTCTTTTGGGAGAGATTGAAAAATAGTTGTACACTTTAGACACGATACCATGCATGTTGGAGGAGAAGATACATCTGATACTTTAACGAGAGCCAGAGTTACATGTATGGCTGGCGCAATGTTTCTTTTAATGGGACAAATTCAATAAAATCTTCACGCACGTTGTCTTCATCAACGTACCTAAGTAAAACATTTTTCAGAAATCACATTTAAAATAAGTAGTCATTATATTTTTACCTTAATGAGAGAGCAGTCACAGGATTCATCAACCAGAATAGAGAAGCATTGATATTTGTTGACTATTTCCCAAACTTTTTCCTCATGACCTCAATTTTTGAATTTTAAGCATTTTGAATTTAAAGACTGGTGTACGAGCTGCTTTTTGGAGCAAAAATAAAGCTTTCATAAAGAAGTGGGGGGGGGTGTAAGAAAAAAATCGTAATATTCTTTGAAATACACTATCGGTTTTAGCTGGTTCATCCATAATAACCGTACCTAAATCTTCATGTCATCGTAAAAGTAATTCATATCCCCCGCATAACAAGATTTTCTCTATGATTGTTTTAAAGCTTGAGCGGTTTTCCCATGATTGTTTTCTGGATCCTTTTTCGATTTTGTTAATAATATCTAGTTTACCTTTTCTAGAGATTTCTAGAAAGAATTGTGCTTTCAGAGAGCAATCTTGGTGGTAATTTGTATTTTCGTGTCATCGGAAATGTTAAATTGCATCCTTCCATTGCTAAAAGAGTTCATAAACAAGGCGCTTTAATGACTAGCAGCTTCCTTTTCTAAAGTATTCATTACGAACATGACACATAGTTTACAAAATACACCTTATAACTTGTGACAAAATGTCAACGACGACCATGTATCAAACAACATTGTTTGAAAATGTAAATTTATTTTACCGTCAGAGAAAATGTAGGAGGAATCAGGAGTCCATGGTGACGACAGTATATTGTTTTTTTAATATATTTAGTAAATGTTAATAAATTTTTAGCTTGGAAAATGTTTTGAAAATATTTCGGGGGGGGTCGATCCCTTATATACCCTCCTTAGCTACGCCCATGTTATTTAGTAGAGGCAATATTAAATACTTCTTGGCCTTCCAATTCGGTATAGATATTCTTCTTTTCCATATTTTAAAAGTACTGTTAATGAAGGTTAACCAGAAAATGTGTAAAATAGTTCGTTCTTGAAATATGAAGACTGAACAACTTCAGTAAAATGAATTAGTCATCGGATCTGTATTCGACCATTTCTTTATGACTCTTTTGACATATCTTGTTCCAGAAAAGAAAATCAGGAGTGATGTCCAAAACGTATAGATTAGCAATGTGTATTTTCTTAGTTTCAAATAGATGCCTGCTATGTTTGATGAATGAAGAAGGGCACTGTCGACATGATATTGAACTGATTGATATCATACAGCAAATTTATTGATAACAAGTTCGATAATCCTTTGTTGCCATTTAAAACATTGTTTAATAAGGTAAATTTGAGTATTTAAAAGTATTATTTCTTTCTACGGCATACAAACTGTGTTTAAAAGGGAGCTGATACAATGTATAAGAAAAGTTGAGTTTTCTATTCTTCATAATTTTTTTCATTTGATAATGAAACGTTGCTTTACTGGACATTGTTGATTAGACACCACAACTTATTAATTTTTATTCAAATAGTCGATTTCAATATAACATATTTTAATAATTTTTATTCTTAAATTTCATTATATAATAAAATCAAATTGTAATAAAATTTGTTTCCTTTGAATATATTTTAAAAAAGTTAATTTTATTAACCTTCGAGTACCGATACCTCGAAAATAGGATCGAGTGACGGAGCGGGGTGCAAAATTACACCAAATTAAAACTGAGTAATAATGAACTATAAGTCAATATAAAAGTTAAATTAATTCAATATTACGATATTATTTTTATCTTTTAATATATTTATATATTTTTTGCATTCCATTCATTGGGATATATTTGTAGATTACAAAAAATATCAAATGCATATCATTATTATATAAGAAATGGTTTAACAAATAAAAAATTGGGGGTACAAATGCATCCCGCTTAGGCGCGTGAAGGCTAAAAAATACTAATAGCCGAGGAAAATGATTAAGACATGTAGTACAATTGTTTTTAAACTTCCTTAATCATATTTTTGTTTGAACAACACCAGATTAATGTTCATTAAGCTATATACTTATACATGTATAATTTTTAAAGTAGTTTGTAATTTCTATTTCCCAGAAAGAAAAACTGATTATAACTAATAGAATTTTATTATTACGGGTTAATTAATTGATTATTTGTTTATAACCTTTCTATGAACTAGTAACCGTAAAATAATATATGGAATGATATAAATCATATAAATAATCCAAACTCACTGCAGTGACAGCATGTGAAACAATTGGAATGATAGAGTTTACCTAATGCAATACAAGCGCTCTCGGAATCTGTGACCAAGCACTGGCACTTGTTACAAGAACCTGAACATTTATAACAATAAATAATC
This sequence comes from Girardia tigrina, assembly GCA_001938485.1. Classification (NCBI taxonomy): domain Eukaryota; kingdom Metazoa; phylum Platyhelminthes; order Tricladida; family Dugesiidae; genus Girardia; species Girardia tigrina. The sequence continues at coordinate 10,486 of MQRK01073650.1, forward strand.
ATTTAATATTTATTGTTTATAGTTTTGAACAATTGACTTGAATAATTTATTAGACATAAAATAATTAAATTCAGACTTATGAATTGAGACGCTTTTCTATGTCACATAAATAAAATTATGCAAATCTTTATGTTTTACTTTTAAATGGAGTCTTAAAATAAAACCGTTGTGCACGAATTCATATATTGAATTCCCTGCACAATGAAAAATGTATTAGATTTTTTAAATGAAAATTTACGTTTAAAATGCTCAAAATAAATTAAACTTGTTACTAAATAAATGTTACATGTTAAATTTGTTTATTAAATGAAATATTTAACATGAAAAAATATGGATAATTATTTGTTTAAATAATATCTATTTGAAAAGTATTTGTTATTGAAAAATAAATTTTATAGATTTGTTATTCGTTGTTACAATAAATTAAGAATCTCTGATTTAAAATTCTCAAAATAAAAAGCAGATTTCGATTAGCAAAATTGACGGAAATATTTTTGGAAAATTTAAAATGTAATATTGGATTTAGTACATTGTAATTGAAAAGTATTAAACTACTCGCCTGATTATCACGATAAATTTACGTCAAGTGAATGACCGGAATTAATTCTCCCGGTCCATTCACTAGTTTATCTAGTGATCAGGACTTGACCTATTTGCATGCTTTAAACTTGATCAGTCGGACAAGTGTTAATTCTTTTGAAAAATATGCATGCTGAATATGATGACTTATTATATTAGTTTATCTTTTATTTGTTTGCTTTTAACTTTGATTATTGTTCTATGAAACTTGATTGTGTTTTATTCATAATTAGTGCCTGGATTGACATATAAGTCAAGGTGTTTTCTTTTTCAAATTTATCAATCAACAGAACAAATTGAAGGATTGTATGATCGGTGGAGATATACTCGAATGGAAAATAAATATTTTAAATTGTTTTATTTGATTATTACAAAAAAATAAATTAGAAAACTAATTTATACAAAAATATATATGAATTTTTATTTTTTTAATTCTGTAAAATTGTTTTTTAATTTCATATTATTATTTAATTGTTTCAATTTTAAAAACCAAAAACTTGAATTTAAAGGTAGAAATTAAAAAAAAGTTTTAATTACTTATCACAACATAAATTACAACACTTATGAGAAAAAAAACTTTTAATTTGTAAAATTGTCTTTGAAGATCATCTGAAATTTTAAAATTATAAGAAAATTATTAAATAATTGGAAAACTTTGTTTTCAATAGTTTTATACTTTAATCAAAATATTACTTCCAGTCTGATAACACTGACATACATGATTTTTCTTTCCAATCAAATAATAATTTTTTTTATAATTTTTTTTATTTTGATTTCAAATCTGAAAACTATTTCGCTCTATCACATTGCGTTTCAAAGAAAATGACTCTTAACCGTTTTTTAAAACAAATTTTTACATAGAGTTTTTTTAAGCCCTACTGTTATTGCGTCTATGTTTTAATAATAACAATATTGTTTGATACTAGAAATTTTTTAAATGGTCCTAATTTGTTTTGTTCTGTTTGTGGATATTTTACTGGTGCTAACTACAGAAAGACACTGACCCCAATAGTTTAAAAAAAGCTTATCAACTTTATTTTGATTCAAAAGTAGATGATGTAGAAAAAAATGGAAACCAAACATCATTTGCTCCATTTGTGCTAATACTTTGGTAGGTTTGTTGCGGAATTTATCAAAACATAAGTCAATGGTTTTTTGAGTACAAGTCATATGACACGAACCCAGAAATCATGATTGTTACTTTTACATGACAGTTATAAAAGGATTTTCTTTGAAAACTCTTAAGTCTGTATTTTTATCCCGACATTAAATCAGTATCCAGCCAATACCTCAAACCCTGTCCACTGCCAAGTTCCAATTTCTCCTGATTTTTACTCCATTCATTCAGATGATTTTTCAGATAGTGACAATCAAGCAAATCTACAAAGAACAAATGACTCCGATGATGACCACATTCCGAAAGTAATGTAATCCATTTAGTAAATAATACAGAACTTTCGGATCTTATACATGATCTTGCAATGACAAAAGGATAGTCTGAGCTTCTTACCTTAACGATTAAAACAGTAGAATTTATTAGCTCCTGATGCAAAATATGCAACTTTCGCTTTAGACGCAAGGAACGTATGCAGTACTTTACATCTGATTATAAAAATGTGATAATAAATTGATGTTAAAAATCTCATGCCCATCTTGATCATGAACACGAAGTCAAAAAGTGGCGCCTCTATCGATACATTAAAAACGAGCCTAATGGAAATTTATTGCAATCAATTCCAGTTGCTTACTCAACGTAGTTAATAGAGACTTGTGAAAACATCATTAATGTTTTCATAAAAATAAAATTACAATTGGAGAGTGTGTGGAGACATGAAGGTCATTGTAATTATTGTATCTAAAACTCAGTTACACAAATTTCTGCTTTCTTCTCAGCGAATGGAATAGTCTAGATAGAGATACACACTCTAATAAAAAGATTTAACCCATTAGGGATCGCACGGAACTTGGTCTAAAAATGTTTTGCATGAACCAATGTTTATCAAAAACGACATCATATTGTCACCGTTACCTATCAAGTTTGGTATATTGAAGAATTTCGTAAAAGCGTTGGATAAAAGGTGTGATGCATTTAAATATCTCCGTTCCATGTTTCCGCTAATCCGCGATGCTATAATAAAAGAAAACAATTCAAAACGTAGTACACGATGAACAATTTAGAGACCCATTAAATGAAAAAGATCTTGAGGCACGGGTAGCGTTTAAATCTCTTTTTGCCAATTTTTTGGGAAATAATAAATCCAGTAATTGCAAAGAAGTTGTTGAACAGTACACCAATGCCTTCCATAATATGGGATGTAACATGTCCCTTAAGAGCCATCTTATTGATTCACATATTGACTTTTTCTCTGCATGTCTTGTCAATGTCAGTGATGAATATATAGAATGCTTCCACCAGGAAATCACTTTAATAAAGTCACGCTACCAATGAAGATGGAGTAATGCTATGCTTGCAGATTACTGCTGGTTGCTGCGACGTGATACCCAGAAGTTAAAGACCATCGAAAGTCTACTTGCAAGAAATCCAAGTCTCTTCATAACCTTGATCTATAATTTGAATCAAACTGTTTTATTTTAATGAACAATGACAAAATTGTTAATTAATGATGATGATTGAAGTTACTTTTTACATTTTAATGGTCATATTATGAGTAAATCTATTAGTAAAGTGATTACTACTTCAATTGATGTTTTCTTAAAATTGTGATGTGAAACAAGCAAATGGATCACAGATTTGAAATTAGCATGATAATATTATTCAGAAAAAACATTCATTCACTAAAGAAAGTAAAAATGTTTTTGTATTTCAGTGTAGTTGTAATGAAAATAAATGAATTGTCAATTACGTTTTTGATGTTCTTATTTTTACATTTAACTTTTCATTTTAAATTTTAAAATAATTTCATATAAGTAATTTTCCTTTATTTCTTAAAATATTAGAAATCTGAAAAGCAATGTATTGAAATTTACTTTGATGAATTAATTAATTGAAAGTTATTTTTATTAATCAAAATATGCATAGAAAAAATAATTTTATTTTTTAAAACTTTTTAAACAATATTTAGTTTATCCGACTTCAGTATAATCTCTCGGAATCTGAAAGCGACACTTTTGCTTATGTGACATTTAGTAAAACTGTGTTGGTGGTTAAAGCGAAGCTGTTTCAACTGTCTTAAATGCAAAATAATATGGGGATTTATTTCCATTTTATCTTCGACTATTATGTTAATCAGAAATACAAGTTAACTTTTGTGTAAGTTTACTATACTTAAACTATTTGTTAGAAAGTATAATATAACTACATATACAATGCATAGTCACAAATAAAGAGATACAGAAAGAACAAAAATTTGTACTTAATAGTAAAAAGAATTTATAAGTGGTAATTATTAAAATCTTTCGAAATATTCTTGTACCATATTAACAGGAAGCCAATCTTCAATGAACTTCTAAATAGCGACCCTATCACATCCTGGGAAGAATGTTGTATATATATATATATATATATATATATATATATATATATATTATTTCACCATTATGGCATCTTCAGTGCAATGACAACAAGAATAATAACTATTTAATTTAGTAATGTTATTGAAGCATCAAAAACCATGATTTATCTAATCATATCAAAGTTATTAAAGTGGCATTAAACATATTTTTTGAGACGTATGATATAATCGTTTTCCAACTATATAAATATTAATTAATCTTTTTGTCATTACACTGAGGATGTCATAATGGTGAAACGCGTCTGTTTTATCAATACATTTAATAATAAATGGCCTTTGTTTTCATTATTATTAAAAATGTTATTTATTCTAGAATATATATATATATATATATATATATTTCGAAAATATAATTTGATTAAAGCTTTTTTAATACAACTATTGGACATGTTTCGATTTTTAAAAAAATCATCATCAGCAATTTTCTATTGA
>MQRK01073664.1:0-16242 GCA_001938485.1 Girardia tigrina
CATTTCGAGGTGGAAATGTTTCCTGATTGCAAAATATGAGTGTGAATGTGGATTCAAGTGTCTTTGGTGTGCGCGTCAGTATGTATTATTTCTTTTATTTTTTTTTGTTACGTGACGTTTCTTTTTTTTTGTTCTTTACTTTCTTTATAATGAACTTTAGTTTTTTTTTATGGTACAAGGGTGTTGACATATTTTGTTTTATTTTATTTATTTTTAGTTAGTTTTCTTGGCAGCCAGAGTCAATGCAGTATTGCCTATGGCAATATGAAAGATTAAAAAAAATGATCAATAATAATAGATCAAAAATAAATCGATTAAAAAAAAGTAATAAGAATATCTCGTTGGCGATTTCGAACAATACTGACAAACCTTATCGACAATTTAAATAAGGAGAATTTGTTTTCGTCCAAATCAATCAAAACTGAAATACTATTTGCAAACTCAGTCTGAGGAACTTTGTGGACTATTTAATATCAAAAAAAAAGAAGACCTTGACAGATTATTTAAATCAGTGAAATTTGTTCCCACTCAACCCTATCCCAACTTCAACATCACTTGTAAAGTAACGAAGTATTATTATCTTTTTTGGTTTTTCTCTCTGTATATCCCTGTGATACTTGACCTGTTTGTTTAATATTAATTTTCAATTATATTATTAGTTCAAATAATCGCTGTTATTTTTTTTCCCTATTTCTATATACGAAGTTACGTAGACGGGTTATTGGCGACCTTTGACCCACTAGCCCGTTTCCGTAACAACTCCCACTACTGAAAATGCCCGTAATGGTTCCCTTAATCTGAACTCTGGCAACGGTGCCATCTTTTGGAACTTTCCAGTCGCAGAGTTCCGTCTACATTCTTGACATCGTCCGATCACAGTTTTGATTTTCCTTTTCATTTTTGGGAACCAATACTTCCTTGACAATTCGGCATGTAGATGGCTCAGTCCGGCACAATGTCTCAGATTAACGTGGTAGTGGTTGATAATCATTTTTGTAATGTCCGAATCGTGAGCTAATATGACCGGATACTTAGTTTCCCATGGTACCACATCAGCGAATATGATCCTGCTGTTCGATCGAAGAAATCCGTCTGATGCCATCACTGGATTTGCTTTCAAAATACGACTGCTCACTGGACAATCGGCCCCATTCTGTAGGAGCTTTATCTCTTTCTCAAAATGCTTCAATTGATCTTCTTTTATTAACATTTTCTCAGCCATGCGCGTCCATTGAGATTCATTTTTAGATAAACTGTTATTGTCTATTACATCTTTCCTTGTTGTCTTTTCCATCTCGTCTTTTAGACTTTCGGCCTTCTCCGCAATTGCCTTCGCCCACTCCATCTCTCCTTTCAGTATCCAGAATTTTGTATTGTCTAGCTCCTCTGGTTGATCCACAGAAACGACAGTCATTATCGTGAACTCTTTTCTGCGTTCTTCATTTTTTGCCTTCATTGGCATTGCTGGTTGCTTCGGCCACTCTTCACTTCTTTTTGACAGAAACTCAGGTCCACTTCTCCATGTCCCATTGGTCGTTAATTGTTCAACTGTTGCTCCTCATGTGAGCAGATCAGCAGGATTGGACTTTGAACTCACATGACGCCATTGTAGCCCTGTTGTCCGTTCTTGGATGTAGCTTACACGATTTGCCACGAACGTTTTGAAGACTTTGCTTCGTTGCTGAATCCAATATAAGACATCCATACTGTCCGTCCAATAAAATGTCTGTTCGACATTGACTCCCAACGAATTGGTCACTCTTTGGCCCACCTTCACCGCTAAACATGCCGCGACGAGCTCCAATCTTGGAATCGAGACCAATTTCACTGGAGTCACTCGAGCTTTTGCAAACACTTGATTTACAACTACTTCGTTCTCATTTTCTACTCTCAAATATACTGCGGTCCCATAGGCTTCGCAAGAGGCATCACAAAACACATGGCATGAAATCGAAGATTCTGGCGAAACTCCCAGATATCGTTTGAATTGCAATCGATCTAACCATTGCAATTGTTCATGCCAATTCCGCAAATCCTTTCGGAATCCTCTGGCAAATTATCGTTCAAGTCTAAGTTCATGATCCACAGTTTCTGCATTAAGATCTTTCCTTTTATGGTGACACAACTCAAAAATCCTAATGGATCGAAAATCCTTGCTAGCTGACTAAGTAAAGTTCGTTTTGTCATTTTCGTCTCACCATCCGCTTTTCTGGCATCAAAGCAATAGATATCATTTGAGACGTCCCATTTCAACCCAAAGGTTTTGGTAGTCTTCGCCCCTTCTTCTTCAAACGTAACGTTCTTTGATCGCTTCTCTTCCGGAACTAACTGCATCAATTTTTCAGAATTTGAGGCCCATTTATGAACTTCCATACCGGCGTGACCCCATATCTCTTCTAATTGTCTGAACAGCTTTGTCGCCTCCTTTTCCGAATTCACAGAATCTATACAGTCATCCATATATGTCGATTTCTTTATAACTTCAACCGCGCGTGGATATTTTTCCTCAAATTGATATGCATTTATTCTGGAAACGAGCTGTGCTAAAAACGGCGATGAATTTAGACTAAACACCACTCGATTGAATTCGAAAGTCTTCAATATTCCGCTCTGATCGTCTTCCCACAGGAAACGCAAGAGTTTTCTATCATCTTTACACACCTCCACTTGCAGATACATTTCCTTGATATCACACGATATTACATAACGATTTTTTCGCATTCTCAGAAGTACATCCAATAATTCTGACTGCAGCTTTGGCCCTGTGTGCAAATAATCTTTAAGACATCTCCCTTGAACTTGGGCGGCTGCATCAAACACAATTCGGAGTTTAATTTCTCCTTGGTTACGCTTGACCACAGGGAAGTGTGGTATGATCCATTGTTGTTCATCTCTGTTCACTGATCCAACTTCTGAGATGTATCCTTTTTCGGTATATTCTTGCAACACTCTCTGATAAACCTCCTTCACTTCCGGTTGTTTATCTAACATTCGTCGGAGGGATTTCAATCTATTATTTGCCATTCCGAATGTTTTTGGCCACGATTCATCCTTGTCTTTCCATGGTAATCCGACACAATATCTCTCCCCATCATAATGAGCAGTTTCTAACGCTTGGTTGAGGATTCCATTTTCTTTGCTTGCATTACATCTTTCTTTAACATCGTCGAGATTTTCGAATTCTTCCAATTTCCAGAGAAGTTCCATGTCGCTCTCTGCTTTGATTTCGCGGCTGAAATATGTCCAAATAAAATTGGATTGCGTTGATTTATAATCTTGGTGTACCTTCCCCACACACGTCCATCCCAGCGGACTAAGACGCGCAACTGGATCTTCCGGATGTCCTCGAACTTCCTTTAGTGCTGTTTGCAATTTCAAATAATTTGCACCGATCAGTCCATCAATCACACCTTTCTTGCCGATCCTCGGAAAACGTATTCCTTTTAAATGACTCCATTTGGATTTTGCCTGATTCCAATCAACTATTTCCATCGGCCCGGTCACATTTTTCACCACAAGGGCTGAGACACTCTCCTTAACTCGTCTTCTTTCAGCACATATTTGAAATTTTACTCTCTGCACTGGTATTGACCTTCTTGCTCCTCCAAGAACTAGGACACTGATCTTGGCTTGATCTCCATACAGCTGCAATTCATTCGCGAAGGCTTGATTCACGAAAGTCTCTGTGCTGGCGTCATCCAATAAAAAATTTCCTCTCAGCCATTTGTCACCATTTATCCCCCACGCGCTTACGGTTCGCAGAGCAATAACTTCTTGTTGCTCCCTCTGTTGACTCTGTCTGGTGCTGGTGCTGGTGATCAGCGTGTGATTTCTACTTCCAGACTCATCGTGTCCATCTTCATGTCCATCATTGAACTCTGCATCGTGGCGGTTTTCAGTATCGATCTTTCTGTGAAAGTATCTGCAGTCGACCGTATTATACGATTGTTTGAAGATGTTCTTGCAAAGCTCTGGGTGCAAGAACCGACAATCTTGGCCGAATCTGCAATATCCTCTTTCATAATTTCTGCACACAGCTTTCTTCTCGGTTCCCTGATGACTTCTCTTTAATTTTTGAAACTCTGCAGCCATAGAAACAAAGGATTTTTTTCGATCGTTGTTTATGATCGTTCGCCTATTTCTATCGGCACTCAACATTCCGATGCCATGGACTGCCTCGGTCGCCATTCTTTGGAGTTCTGCTTCTTTCTCCAGCCACTCTTTCAAGGTCACCACTCCTTCTCCGAGATTCAATCCTTGGCGGTGCCTCTCCCACATTAATACTATGTCTACTGGCAGCTTTTGCAACAGACTTTGGTAGAGCAGTCCATTACCCAATTCCCCTGCCTTCCCAATTGTCCTTAATCTCAGCACAAGGCTATCCAGCAAGGATACAAGTTTGTCCAATTGTGCAGCTGTGACTTCGGAAATGGGGCGAAACTCGGCTACCTCCTTCATATTTGCCGAGTAACTGCGATTTTCACCACCATAAAACTTCTCAAGTTTGTCTAGTATAGCTTTATAAGCTCCTCCTCCAAATCTGAAGTTTTTCACAAGCTCGCGAGCTTGACCGTCTAGACATTCTTCCAATTGCAGCTGCTTGTCCACATCCGGAATCTCCATCTTGTCGACACATTCGTCGAAAATCTGTCTCCACTTGGCATATTCTATAACATTCTCAGAGAACCTGGGAAGTTGCAATCGTTTCAATCGGAACGTTCCCAAACTTGCTGGCGAATGATTGGAATTCTTGTTTTCTGAAGCTGCAGTTGATTTCCATTTCCGATCGGTCTCCGCCTCGAATTTTGACTGATATTCATCATGTTTGACCTCGATCTCTGTTATCACGTCCATCAGCTTTGCCACTCCATCTTTGTGACCTAATTCCTTCCCCAAATGTATGAGATCTAAGAACTTTTAAATCGCCTTTTTGAACTCATTTTCGTAATCTTCGCCTCTTTTCTGCACTTCCTCATTCGTTCGAAGTGCCTCCAAGGCTTGATTGCGTCTCCTTGTCAAGTTTCTCTTCCAATTCGGCGTTTGGTATTTTCCGTCTTGCCATTGTCTCTCAGGACTGTTCCCTTCCTCCGTCTTTTGATTGCTTCTTCCTCGTAATCTTAAGACTAAATGGAGTGTTGATTCTTTCTGTAAGTTGTAATCGCTCAACGTTCGTCCATCTTCAAGCTGTTTCCCGGCGAAGATCAATCGCTGCTGATCAGGAGGGATCCCTTCCTTGTCCTGGATCTTCGCCTTGACGTTCTCTATCGAGTCAATCGATTCTACCTCGAGCGTGATCGTCTTGCCCGTGAGCGTCTTCACGAAAATCTGCATGCTTCCTCGCAGTCGCAACACCAAATGAAGTGTCGACTCCTTCTGGACACTGTACTCCTCGATCTGATCCACCATCATAATCCGCACATGCTTTTGATTTCCCGACCTGGGCTCTAATCTCTCATTACTTATTTTTAATTTATCCACACAAACATACAAACTATCATCAAACGATGAGCCCTGAGTGACAGATTCCAACCGCGTGCTGGGCCCGATTTTTGAACGGCAGAATCTATCACTCAAGACTCTCAACCATTCTTCCAAAAATTTGTTCATTATATCAAACATTTCATGCAACATCATTCCCTCAGGCATGCTCAGATATTCTACCATCAGGGGGAAGAATACTTGAAACTCAAACACAAACCCGCGACCCGAAGAACCACCCACCAACACCACAGCGCCGCAACCACGCTCTGTTACCAGAAATGGCGATGCGAGAGTGAGCGCAGCTTTGTGGTTGCGACGTGTTGGCGATGGTGGGTGGGTTGCGGGACGCGGGGGGTTTAAATATCGAAGCTCACTGGTCCGTTCATCGGTCACGCCATTGAAGACGTCGGGTTTTTCTTCGACGTGCATCATTGTGACACTCGGATCAGTTTTAGATGGAAGTGGAATATGAATTTGATATTTATTACGGTCGACTCCCACTCTCATTCTCTCTTCAATGTCGGTTGGAGCGACAGTTTCAGCCAAATCAACAACTTTAGCAAATTGTTTCACTTTAATAATATATTTAGGTTCTTTACTGTCAGCATTAATAATTTTTGTGCATCTCGCTACTTGCAAAGGATGTCCGCTCGATAAGCAAACTTTATACGCAGCCAAGTCCGATAAAGCCGGCGCTGCTAATCCCGTGTCCGATTTCTCAACTCCCGCCAATTCATTGACTCGTTTCAGGATACTTTGATTATCATTTTCACATTGTTTTCTCTGATCATTTCCAAGATAATCAGGCATAGTAATATTTTTTTTAATCATATCTCTTTTAAAAAAATGGCTGCTTTTAACTCAAATTCAAAATTCACTTTGCGCCAAAAATTTTTATTTAATAAACCTTTAATCGATTAAAACAACTTTAATTATAAAATTCGATCGATTCGATCAAACACTGATGTTACAACAAACGACCAATCAAAAACGGCCAAATCGAAATCGCAATAATTCATTGTTTTTTTCCTTTTTCATACAATTTTTACAATAGTTTTATTTATTTCTCTTTTCAATTTTTTGACAAAAATATACATTCAAAATCACTCAAAACATGACAAACATAAATCGAAAACTTTTCAATTTTATCGTTAACAATCGATAGAATAAATGCAATAAAATAATAACAGGAATCACATCGATTAATCAGACAAGTTCCATTGATCATGATCGAGACATATGTCGGGCAATTCGAGAAACAATCGGTCGAATAATCTGTACAATTTGTTCAGTCCGTTTTCAGTTTCTTCAATCACTTTCTTTATTTTTTTTATAATTCAAAAAATAATGGAAATTAATTCCAATCCAAAAACTCGATCGATTACGAAATATTTGATTTTTCAATAATAACTCGGAATAAATCACAGATTCTCTCATCAAATCGATTTCCAATAACGATAAGTCATCGAAATTATTGTCGGCAAATCGTCGATTGATTTTGTCAGAATTTTTAAAATATTTAAAAACCCAAAATTTGTTTCTAAAAATAGAAACACTCTCAGATTTGCCAATCTATTTATAGACTGAGCCTCTTGTTACAGTCGTGACATGTAAAAGGTTGTCCTCGACTGCTATAATGAGATTTTATGTGAATGCGTAATGAGCTGCGACTTAAAAAAAACTTTTACAGACTTCACACTGAATTGACTTTTGTTGAATTTCATCATTGTAATTATGCCAATGAAATTTTTGACTTTGACTATTATTCATCATATTGTTAACCTTAACAGTTTGTCTGACTTTCCGGAGATCGGGAGTTTGATTCGGTTTCGAAGGTTTCCAAACAAGATGCAGAAGACAAGTCTTTGGACTTAGACAGACAACTACAAATCTGATCTTTGGAAACTTTGAAAATCGATTCTTTTAATTTCATTACACTTTCGACGGAATCCGTGCTTGACTTATCAAAGTTGTCAGATTTATGCCTGTCCAATGCGAATTTCTGACAAACCCTTATTTGATGCATTTTAATGTAAATTGGTTAAAAAAACATCATTTCACAGTAATCACACACTAAAATTCGGAATAACTTTTATTGTTAAACTCAAACCAAGAAGGTGGATTAGAAACCATTCCACATCGTCACCCGTAATGATGCAAAGGATGTGTTTGTTTTAAATATCGGAATCCGCATTTTGTGCACATCCACTTTCGACGATCACTAATTTCATGAGTTTGCAAATGGATTATTTGAGTTAATTTAAACATAAATCTTTTGTAACACTTCTGACATTTGTGTTTCAGCAAGGGTTTTTCAATCTTGGATTTTATTATGTCCTTGGCTGCTTTTAATTCTTTTTCTCACTCTGAGCGTAATTGATTGATTGCGGTCATTTCGGCCATGATTTGATTCAATTCATCTTTCACTTCGTTTTGTTTTTCAATAGCTGATGCTTCAGTTGACTCAAATCACGCATTTTCAATTGAAAACAAATATTCTTCCGAATTACGATTTCATTGCACAATCGTATTTATTTTAGTATTTCATTCTAAAATCAAACACCTATATTGAACAAGATCATTGAGAGGAGGCATCCTTGTCTTACACTTGAGTTTGACTTGAATATCGTCTATTTTTAAAGAGCCACATATGAGAGCAGTCAGTATAAAGTTTTTGATTAATTCACAAGATGAAATATGAAGACCCATTTGTCAATACATCCATTTCTGTGGTTTGAAAATCTGTCTGTTTCAATTGTTTCAATCGTCCTTTCAAGCGTTCGGTATGAAACTTGTTTCCAATTCTTTTCGTTTCGGTTTTGTCGTTTCATGAGCAGCAGTATTTTTGGGACGGGTTTGATTTGAAATCTTCTTGTTGGTGCAATTCAGCTCTTCAAAGAACGACTGAAATTCCAAATCATTTTCAGCATTTTTAACCTGTTATATTTTTCATTTCTTCTTCTGAATTTGATCTTGGCCTTGTCTGTGAGGTTTTGCAGCAGGTTGTTAAATTCCAATTCATATTCTTTTGGTATATCCTGTTCATTAAGATAAGATAATATCTTACATTTGAAGTATTCAAAGATATCACTAGGGTCATCGGTGTTAATATGATTAGAGTCCCAGAGTGCGTCACCTACAAATTGACTAAAGTATCGTCGTATACTAACAGTGTTTAGCTTTTTCAAAGCACAAATAGGTTGTGGTTGGGCAAGTTCATCAACGATAACTTTAATATTATGGGCCCTATTAACTATACCTCTTATTTTATCATTCTTGTCGCATAGTGTGAAACTGACACTTGCACCTACCGCCATTAAAAAGAGAGATTGTGGATAGATTCCAATAATGGTAAAGAATATGTGTTTGTTATCAATTCTTTCTATGGTACCAGACCCATTCATAATATCAAACAATTCAACTGTACCAGTCCATGTGATATTATCAGTAGATTTTGTTTCAACGGCAGGATATTTTGGTGATAATGTAAGGGTATCACTAATTATAATTATCTCAGAGTTGTCTTTTGTCTCTGGGATTCCCATATCATTTGAATCAAGATTTTGTTTTTCTACATCCGTTTCTGTCGTTTGCAGAGAAGGGGCTTCTGGTATGGGAGAAGAAATCTCATTCGATTTTCAAGTTTCTGATTTATTTGAATCGGAAATCTGATTTTCTATGTCGACTTCTGTTGTTTGCAGAGATGAAGATTCTGGTTGGGTTGATTCATCCTTCAACGTTTCTTTTTCTAGTATTTCTGGTTTGTCTGATAATAGATTTTCTATATCAGATACGATTTTGGATTTTGATGGAGATTCATTTCTGGTGGGTCCGTTTGGTAGGAAAATTGTTTCCAAGTGTTCAGCATTATTTTCTGGTTCCGTAATTATTTTTGATTTAGACAGAGAGATCGTTGAATTTACTGTCAATTGTTGGGAGAGAGATTTAAACATAAGCAAAAGTTGATTAATTTGCTAACTTGACACCGAAGAAGGAAAGTTTATTTGAATATTGTTGGCAACCTGGTTGTTGTTCGCTATATGGATTCTGAACTTTATCTCTTTCCTCTGCGTTACATGGTAAATCATTATCAGTAGGACATATGAAAGTCATCAAAATGGAAAAGATGAGATGGTAATTTAACATTCTGATTCGATTCTAAACCACTACCACCTTCAAGGAGAGGCGCCAAAGTTGTCGTGGGCAGATGACAGTATGTAAGGTATCTTATACGTCGTGCATCAATATTGATTAGCGATTTTCCAGCTGCAATTCTTTCATCAAAGGCACAATTAAAGGGTTCATAGTCATTGGAATTGCTCTGGTTTGTGTAGAATTGATCATATTCTTTGATGGTTTGCAAATTCTCAATTCCTGTTTCCATTATAATTGTATCGAGCATTTTTGTGATTTTGCAATATGTTGTGGTTCTGTGGTGTTTTAAACATGTGAACATATCTTGGGAAACTTTGGCTTTGAGCCCCTAGATTATCGGTAACCAACCATAAAACACTCTCTTACTAATATAGCTTGTGTATGTATATTTTAACTCCTAACCTCTCAATATCTATGACCACAACTTGCCTCTCACCCAGCATACCATCTGCACGCATTGATAAGTGTTGAAGACCTTCCAGGTTCCCGATTTACAGAAGTTTAAGACCAGGTAGACCAGATCAGCCCTAATGGGTATGATGTGATGTTATATTAAAACAATTTGTATTAATGTAATAATCCCATGCGTTGTATTGACCCCAGCTACTGTATGTTACATCTCGTTCTGTTAAACCCCTCAGCTGGTATAATAGCTATGACAACATTCCATCTTTTGTTATTTTAATCATTATAAAACTATTTACAAAAATGTGAACTCGAATACCCTAACGCAAATCCTCCATTTATTTGTATGATTTTGATGTCAAGATGTATAGAAAAAGAAAGAAATGCAAATTAATTAAAACTACTCAGTGCATGTTACATTTTAAAACAATATATCAACAACTTATTTAAACCCACTAAAATTTATTTTGAAAAACACATAACATTGTTTATACTCTGCGGAGTCGTTGCCGCTTTCGCCTATTCACATAATCCTCACCTCTATAGTCGGCGATCGACTATTGCGTTCCTAGAGTGCGCGACTCGCATCGGCTCTCACTTTCTGTCTTTTTTATGTTCGGCATCGATTTTCGGTCGGATTTCTATGCGGAGTTCGATTATTTCCGTTAATCTGTTTATTCCTGAATTTTTGGTAATTTTTAGAGATTTTTTCCGCATCTAATAATTTATTGTGGATTTGATGAATATTTATCATTATTGCGTTTTTGCAGCTTTTTACGTTACTCTAAATCGATTGCAATCTGTTTCAGTGGCGTCCGCATAATATTGGACTCATTGATTTGTTACGGTCTGATATCGATTAAATTAAGATAAAAATAATAATAATCATAAAATAAGGAAAAAGAAGAACATCATTACAAAATACATATATCTGATCCAGATTACAAAGGTGAAGAATAATTCACTGATGCATTAGAAAGACCCGCGAGAAGAGTTGAGAGCCATGAAAAGAAGAAAAAATTAATTAAAAATAAACGCGAAATTAAAAAAATTACCTGTAGGGCTATCAGTCGTAGTTAGGAGGTCAACGGACCCTCACCACATAGATCCTTGTGAGGACAACCCCTGAAAGAAATCCACGAGTTCCGGATGCATTCTCCTGAAGAGATATACCCATGTAAAGAATTGAGAAATTAATTAAAAAAGACAAAGGTTAATTAAAAACTTACCATGAGTCAGGCCCACAAAACGAAAAATATCACCACGAAATGAATAATCATTAATCATCGGTGACAAAGCAGGCCTTGTTTCATGGCACACCGCATAGAAACTACCTGACCCGGTGAATCAAAAGACGAAATTGGCCAAACCAACCAATGAGACGACCCCACGAAGAGGACACATGCGGACAGACAGAAACGACGTTGTTATAAATACAACAGTCATATTGCAGAAAAGCAGGACATTTATTAAACATTTTTGAACGTTTTGGAACACAGAGAACACTAAGAACGTTAACACAGAACGCAAAAATTAGTATAACCGAATTACCGAGACACGATCAAACCGAATTCATTCAGCTGAGCAATTTGCCAAGGGAAGACGATTAACAGCTAAGTAGCACGACAGACAGAAATACCGATATTCCGACATTACCGAGACCGATATAACGCTTCAACCGAGTGACTCGTCGACGAGTGAAACTTACACGACCAAGATATTTGAGTGGAACCCGAATAATTATCGTAATTATATTTTATTTAATTTTGGATGACATTGCTAGATATAGTTCAATAAAAGTATAAGTATTTGTTATGTTAATTAATTTTTACGCCACATATTTGTTTCCCGTCGCAGAGTAAATTAGTCTGTCGTCCCCGCCGTCGTCCTCTTGAACAATGCCCCGAGATAATTTGCAATCGAACGCACAGTGGAAGAATGTAAGGAATCATGCAGACCCAATAATCGTCATTGGGACTTCAATATCAATCGCATCATTTATCAGGGAGAGTCGCGTCGAATCATTTCTCGTTAGCGCGGAGCCACGAGCTCATCCGCATCGGGCAATATAGTGTATTGAGACAGAATTTTCTTTTAGTTGCTATTTGTTACATTATAAATATAATTTTAATCACGATTTTGCTGCGATTTACTGTTTTATCAGTGATTATTTTAGTGTCTAATTATTATTTTAGTGATTATTACTTTCGTTTAATGAATACAGTATTATCACCACATTTTGAGAAGTGAATGGAATCAAATTAAGAAAGATTTTGAGTCAAACCGTAACGACTTTAGAGAGTTTAGTTTTATCTAGGTTTTGTTATTGAGTTGTAGTTGAGTGTTAATCATTTAAATATATATATATATATATATATATATATATATATTTGTTGTTTATTTGAGGGATGAAATTAAATGCGTATAAATCTGTTGTTAATAATCAGTTAATAGGATAACGATATTAAATAAAATGTTTGCTAACACAAATATAATTGCTGATGGGTTACATGGTAAATCATTATCAGTAGGTTTCTTGGACATAGGAGGGGGCAGGCTAATTAAAAAATCTACAAAGGAACGGCAGTGTTTAGTTATAGGTGTCGAAATTAATTGGAATAGGGGATCCTTTGAATAAAGGTTACAAATGTCTTCTCGAATTGGATTGGGTAAAATTAAGATCCATTTTCAATTGGTTTGTTATCCATTAAATGCCCGAGATTTGGAATTCTGATTGCATTTTGACAATGTTATCTACAGTCGTTGAAATATACAGGTCTCTTTCTTCAGCGATGGATCCTGGTAAGAAAGGATTGGCTATTGTTTGGAATTTAAGGAGCTATTTAATATTTTTTATCTACCAGCATTTGGAGAGAATTAGAAAGTTGTTCGAAAAAGGCAACGAAAAAGGATGGAGGCAGAAGGTGAGATAAAAGGTCAGGGGGGCAGGCTGCATGCTGGATTGAAAAGACTGAAAAAAATATGAGAGAGCAAAAAACGAATGGAAGGAAGTTGCAAAAGGACCAGAGAAAAAATCTGATAGAGGCTCGAAGAGAGAGGTTGCTGAATTCAATGACGGGAAGCTAGAGTTGAAAGTAGACAAGACTGTCTGGAAGAGGAACGAAGATGCAAGTGGTGTGATAAAATTAGAAAATTTCAAAAACGCCGCAAAAATATGTTTTCCACTGAAATTGAGATTTGTCAAATTATTAGATTTTCCAAAAAAAATTTCATAGTTTTATCACATATGATTAAATATAGTTTATTAAATAAAATCTCATGAAATTTATCAAAATCATTTTTATAATTTAAATCGTTGAATAATTTGGGGAAAGATTTTTTAATAATATCATTTAATTTTTTATGACACTTCATTAAAAAAATTTTTAAATTCTGTTAATAATTCAACATCAAAGAAGTTTTTTAATTTAAGATTTGAATTTATTAGTGAATTATTATTTGATAAATTATCGGTGTCTTTTGATTCTGTAGGCTTAAAAATATTTTTATTTTTATCATTATCGAAATTATTTGAATTTTCAGACTTATTTTCACTATTTCCATTTTTTTTTAAATTTTGAATTTTCGGTGCGTGTTTATTAATTTTACTTTTGATTTTAAAATTAATATGAATAAAATCTTGGGTTAAATAATCAAAATTTTCGTTGATTTGTTTGATTATCGGAGTTTTTATTTTGTTGTTCTTTTTCCTATTCCTTCTGTATATTTGGAATTGATCCTCTCGGTCTCTATCGGGATCGAATGAGTTTTCCGTTTTCGATTCTGTTGGAATAATTGGATTATTTGTCGGTGGTATCGGTTGTTGATTGTTTGTTGCTTGCTTTTGCTCCAACTTGTTCATCTTTTCACTCAACTCGATCATCATGGAATTCAAACTAGAAATATTTGAAGAAAGTTGATCAAAAATAATATTTAACCCGTTTTGGTCCCATTTCTCTGAAGTTTCAGAGGTTTCGCATCCGGACTCCGCTTTTCTCGTCGGGTTAACATGTTTTTTGACTACGTCTGCAAAGCGGACATTACTTCTGTTGATCAGTTTCAAATCTCGGTTAGAATTCTGTTCTGATTGATCCAAGATTGTCTGTGAATCTGCGATATTATTTGGTGGCCGTGCATCTTCAAATTCTGACAAATCCGATTTTTTGAGATATTTTCTAGGATTATTTTTTGAGATTTTTGATTTTGACAAATAATCATCTGAAAATTTGTTCTCGACTTCCTCCAAATATTGTCTTATTTTTAGGAAATTTTTCTGAATTTCTTCTGATTGATTTTCGGCCAAATTATTCATTTTTTCTTCACAATTTTTGGAATATTTTGGTTTGTTTTGAAGATTGTGAGATTGATTTGGATTGAATTTATCTTCAGAAAATTCATCAGCATTTGACCTGATTTTGTCAGAATTTTTGGGAGATTTTCGAGACTCAAACCCGAAAGAATGGCATTTTCGGAGAATTTTTCGATTTTTGAGATTTTTTGACAGGGGATTGTCAGCAGTGATTGGTTCTGATGATTCGGAACTGTACTCCGAGTCAGACACGGTTTGTGAAATACTATTTACCCGAGTATTTGATTTCTTTTCGGATTCTAACGATCCATTGCTCAATTGGGTTTGAAAGATTGGGATTTGAGAGATAACTTCAGATTTAATTGGGGTACAACTTTCTTGAATTCCAATATTTCTGGTAGAAATTTGACATATTCCAGGTTCATTTTTAGTGGGTAACCCAGATTTTGGAGTTTCAACTACATCTGATGAAAATTTGGTGTTTTTCATAGAATTTTCTGTTGAAAATTGGAATTTTTGGATGAATTATGTATCAGAAGATGATATTCTGGCTGCTCCATTAGAAAAAATAAAAATTTTCTCATAAAATCCATAAATTGAGGATGAGAATCATCAAAATTCGAGAGGACAGGAGCGGAAAAATACGATTTTGTATTTTGCTCGACTGTTTCGCAATTCACGTAATCATGATGATTACGTGCTTGTGTAATAGGTTTTTGTGCTGATTGCCTAATTGCGTAATTCAAGTAATTCGATTTCTTGAAGACCTTCAGATTATGAGACTGACGCGCTACCTACTGCGCTATCGAGGCCTGAAAATATTTACATGTTCTTTGGAAATCAAGTAATTTGCTCATTCAATTTGCGCTATCGAGGCTTGAAAATTTTGACATGTTCTTTGGAAATCAAGTAATTCAAGTTCTTGAAAATGAAAAGGAGAAATTATGTTTAATGAGAGAAATGATATTTCGTGAAACGAATGATTAAAATTGAATAATGAAATTCAAGAGAAAAAAGTAAAAACAGAAAAATTAATGCCCCGAGTGAGGATCGAACTTTCAAATATGTATTTGTTTTAACACATTAATTTACATATCCACACCTGATTGCTCAGGGGGTTAACGCATGATGAAGAGCTTGTCAGCCAAGTTTCATCAGCACCTATCACAGTTGTGCTTTTACAAAAATAACAAGAAATAAAAAAGAAAGATAAAGTTCAATGACAATTGTCAAATGTTCTGTCGGATTTTGTTGAATTTCCGGTTTCTGCTTAGTCATCACTGCAGATTTAGGTTCTTGGAAGATTTGATCTGCATCAAGTTTCTTTCTGAGAGTAGCTCATCATTCGCATCTATTTTGATTTGAGATTAATGACAGACTGAGCAACAGGACGAATCCTCGCATTGTTTTCATTGGGTCATCAGAGAGTCATCAGATTGATTCAGAGAAACATTGATATTTTGCATAAGCTGAACATTAACCACTGACATTGGCTTTGTTTCATATATTTACAGTTTATATACATATTAGCGACTTGTGCAAAATACATTGCTTTTTATATATATACATATAAGTTGTTGTTATATATACAATATGTATTAATTTGATACATTAATTTACACGGATTATTTTGATCATAAAATTGGTTGAGAGACGACGAATTTATACAAAAAGAAAAAAAAGAAAAGAAAATACATTATTCAGGGGTAGTTTCATCGTCAAATATCTCCGTCAGGTCCAACCATTCGTTTTCAGAGTCAATCTCATTTACTGCAGCTACTAAATCGTCGAGGAGATTCACTTCCGTAGTTGGTTCTGGTTCTGTGAGAGATGGAATCAGCTGAATGTTTGTGAGTCGGGAGTAGTCAGACATGATCCCATCTCTGTGGAAT
>MQRK01073714.1:0-10894 GCA_001938485.1 Girardia tigrina
GTGTATGGTGAAATGATTGAGTGTATGTTTGACCCAGATTGATGACGGCATTAATCAATATATATACTGATGATATTCCTCATTTTATTGTCTTTTAAATAAATATTATGACAGTGTCTAACAACTTTATTGCGTTATTTCTAGTAAAATATTTTATTTCCCGGAGAAAAATATAATATGTTCAATTTATATTTTGTTGATAATTTAATTTTCTAAAAGTTTCTAAATTTCTTTAACAATTTTTATAATAGATACAAAAATTAATTAAAAAAAAGAAATATTTAAATATGTATTTAATAAATATTTTTGTATAAACAAATTTCAGCAATCCATCTAATAAATAATTATTCGTTTATATAAAATAAAGAATAATAAAAATGTTTATTAAACAAATATTTTCTAAAGACAATTAGAGACTCCTGGAAAATATTGACAAATAATTGCGACAAAAAATAAATTATTTGTATGGAAATAAATGTTTTGTCCTCCGTTAGTAACAAAACGTTCATGAAAAAGTATAATTTAAGTTTTATGATAATTATATTGATGCAAAAATAATTGCATTTTTTATGTGACGAATTTAAAGATATATTTTTCCGTCAAACATCGTACTGTATTTTATTCAGTCAATCGTTTTCTTTCTTTTATTTTTATTATTTTAACTGTTTTATTTCAAATATTTTAAAATTATTTGATTTCTCTCTCATAGCAAATATTATAATTTGTTTGAGATTCTTTACTGATTCTTTATCTTTCGAAACATCATGAAAAATTTAGAAATTCGTGTCCTTTAACTGTCTTATTTGAAACAAGGTTTTAATTCAGCAGCAGTTACAAAGAAGATAAGCAAATTTGAAAGAGACAATGCAATTTCTATATGTACTGTTCTAAATATGTTTAAAAGGTTTAACAACGACAATATTGATCGCAGAGACAAGTCGCTTTTCGATCAACCTTTTACAGTGAATTCTGAAGCCATCAATACAAATCTCTCAACAGGCACTCGTAGATTGTTCTTTGAATAGAAAATTCTTTAAATATCAATCGTGCAGCATTTTCACGATATTGGAAACAACAATAAACGCTGTCAAGAGGTACTTTTATAAATAACCCGAATTTCAAGCTAAACAACATTCGGAGACCAGCCGAAAATTTCTGCAAAACCCATTTGATGACCATTTTATCTGAATCATTGTTATTTGTGACAAACTATGGATATATTTTACAATTCAGGCAAACAGAATTAATGTTTGGAATCCGAACAAGTGGTGTGACATGTAGCAAAACGTGATCCATTCTCATGGAATATACTTTTGTGTGTTTTTGTGAATTTTGAAGATATAATTCAATTCGAGCTTCCAAATCATTAAAGTTTCTACGCGGATCTCTTTTGCCATCCACTTCATTAGATGTCGGCAGCGCTTGATAGAAAATACTCCTATTTTTTCAATATAAAGTGCCTTTTATGCAGCAAGACAACACAAAACCTGAAAGTAAATAAAAAATCTTATCGCCGTTGAAAGATTTAAAATTGATAAAAACTAATTAAAATAAAAAAAAATAATTAACAAAATTTATTAAAATCAAGAACGCCATTAAAAAAATTAAATTTTATTGCAGTACATTTCGGTATATTTTCCACCAACTTCAGGCTGAATTAACAACAATTTCGCTGTCCTATATATAGCAAATTGATGATTATGCAAACATCTTGCGTAATTACTAATTAAATATTTTCAACAAATTGGAAGAGAGACTTGTTTGGACAATAATGGACGGATTAAGTGATTTAATCAATAATGCTTCACAAATGACTCCTACCCAATAATTTTTAAAATTACTGCAAAATATTTTAAAATTAGTTGTTTTCACATCTGATCTACAACCCTTCATATGTCCAGCAATATTTCTCCCATTACCCTTCGTCCATGCTCCTGAATCCGTTTACAGAGATGACGAGAAGTCTCTCCAATGTATGTCGCGCTGCACCCATATCATGAAAATTGATAAACCATATTTGAACATAAACACAAAGGAGTATGAGATTTATTGCTGAACATACTTTGAATTTTGTAAGATTTTAGAAATGATTTTTAAATTTAAATTTTTACTATCAATTGATTTTTTAATATCTTATTAAAAATTCATTAATTAAAATTATTATTATTAAAATTGCTTTTAAATTCAAACCCAAACAAAGACCTTGTTTGAGTTTGGTGTGTTGATTTGACGAATAATGCATGTGAATTGCCAATTAAATTTTGTTTTCATTTTCGATGATCAAAATTTGAGTGTTATTTGTGGAAAGGGTTAATAGTTCGGACAAACATTACCTGGTTTGATGTCAAAGAAGTTGTTGAGCCAGTTTTGATGGACCTCTTTGTTATCGAAGGTAACGCCATTCATATGGTTTGACAGGGAGCGGAAAAGATGGTAATCGGTCGATTCAAGGTCCGTAGAATACGGCGAATTTTGATGGACCACCTATTCGAGCTCTTGGTTTGCAGCTTTGACAACTTTTGCAACATGGGACCTAGTGTTGTCGTAAAGGAGTATGTTTTGACCATGTCGATCATGTCGTTTCAGTCAATTAGCCTCATTCCCGCTGTATAGCTTGACAATGTAAAGCAACTAGTTGAGCGTGGCATTTTTTTCAAGCATTTCCTAGTGTTCCATGCCCTCCCAGTCCACCAAACACAGATCATGATCTTCTTCAGATGAAGGTCCGGTTTGACTCTCGGCTCTGGCATATCTCCTCGAGTCACCCACTCTTTTCTTCATATTGATGTAAAGGCACAATTTCTCATCTCCTGCAACGATGTGGTACAAAAAGCGCTGTTTATGACCGCTTGTTGCTCGATGACGGGAAAGATGTTGAAATGAAATTTGAAGGTGACTTTATTTGTTTTTTTTTCGTTGAGCTCGTGAGGCACCGAGGCTACAAATCTTTTGGTAAATCTCATTGAATGAAGGTGATTGAAAATATTTTTATGATAGAAGTTCATTTTTTCGGCCAATTCACGAATGGTTTGGTGACTGTTCTCCTTCAAAAAAGATTTGAGACGTTCTTCATCAAATTTACAAGGCCTTCCGCTGTGAGACGTGTCATCGACATCAAAGTCACCATTTTAAACTTTGTAAACTATTTCTATGCTATAGACTCGCCTCTGATACGTGAAAGATGTCCCTGGCTGCTTCGTCAACTTTTTAACCTGGATGAAAAGCAAATAAGAGAAGGTATCGAAAATGTTTGTTTTGCGTCTTGGGTAATCCATTTTAAGACTCAAAACTAAAATAAAATTAAATAACTCAAAAATACAATCAACATAGGATTGTGAACATAAACAATCTTATTGAATGAATACTTACCCGTTGCCAAACAACAAATAAATCATTGTAAAATAAAAGAAAATATAAAAACACTACGAACTTATTCCCCAACCTAATAAATTAGTGTTTACTTAGCTATACGTTTCCTTTTAAAAACCTCACTGCAAAAACTTTACAGCATAAATAAGAAAAACATATATAAAAATATCGTAATAATAACGCTTTGGAATGCAATAATATGAAAAGAATTATGAAGTTATTTTGGGATATATTTGGGTAGTAGACTTTTTTTTTATTGTATTACTTGTCTTATCGTCTCTCCCTAAGTTCCAGATGTGGTCTCCAATCATGGCTTCATCCAATGGTCCCTGATAATGTTTTTCTATCAAATTAAAACTTTTAAGCATGGCCCGAACTAAGCAAACAGCTCGTAAAAGTACTGGAGGTAAAGCTCCACGAAAACAGTTGGCTACAAAGGCAGCGAGAAAGAGCGCTCCAGCCACAGGAGGTGTGAAGAAGCCGCATCGTTACCGACCAGGAACGGTTGCTCTTCGAGAAATTAGAAGATATCAAAAGAGCACTGAATTGTTGATCAGAAAGTTGCCTTTTCAACGATTGGTTCGAGAAATCGCCCAAGATTTCAAAACCGATTTGAGATTCCAAAGCTCAGCTGTTTCAGCTCTTCAAGAAGCCAGTGAAGCTTATTTAGTCGGATTGTTCGAAGACACCAATCTCTGTGCAATTCACGCTAAACGTGTGACAATAATGCCGAAAGATATTCAATTGGCAAGAAGAATCAGAGGAGAACGTGCATAAATTTGATGTTATTTTATTGAGAATGATAAATTTCCTGGTGAAACCTCCCTCCATGTTCTTCACTTACAATACCTATATTTTTTGAGAAGAAATCAAAATGTGATTGTATTTAGTTGAGTTTCAGGGACATTCTACAGCCCAATGCTAGATAGCTGACAAGCAGTTCTTTGAGAAGAATATTGTAGTTTGGGGCCTTTTTGTTGCCTATTAACAAAAAGTTAACGAAAACCATTAACATTTCTGAATACATTCCTTGCTCTTCTTTCTATTCCTGCCATTTTTCCTTGCAGAATGCTTGATGCAAACATTTTCTTTCGCCGTGCACCAATAAATACACCAGCCCTGACTTTGGCATCAGATAGTTAGGGAAATATTGGCCATATTAACGATGGTAAATCAGGATAATTTAGCTTGCGTTTATATTGTGAGTTTTGTAGGCTGACACATCAATCTAATAGAAGAAGCTTATTGAAGTTATTGCATCAAAGACTTTAAGTTATTATATCTTAAATGTGAGTATAAATTAAAAAGGATATTTTTTAGTAAAGAAATATGCTAAATAGGAATGAAACAAATTTACTGTTTGGCGATGTTATGTTAAATTTTTTTTTGAAAAATTCATAAAAAAAATTTGAGTCACCCTTATATTTCCAAATAGAATTCAAGTCGCTCTATTTAAATAGTATAAGATTTAAAACGACAAGATATAAAACGACATATTAAAATAATAAAAGTAGCCATTAATTTTTCATCAACTCAATATATATTACGCACTAAAGTACTCAAATATAAAAGCGATCAGACTCAATAAATTTTATGAATATTGTATATATAATATAATATAATGTAATTTAATGTAGCAGGAAAATCAATTCGTCATCTCCAAACGAGAACATCTATACCTAAGTGAATAGGAAAATAATTTTTAATTATAAAAAAAGTTTTAATTAAATCTCGGTTGACAGAAATTTGTATTGTAAATACATTATTATATTTAGTTAATTCATTTGCAACTTTCAAATTTTACGAATTTTATTTATTAATAGACACAAAATTAATTCCGATGGAAATAAATTAATGTTTCTTGATAATACTCGAGTTATTATTAATTCTAATGGTTATTTTGTGTCATTTTTTCAATAAATATTTCCATTAACTAAATTCCGTTTTATTTATTTTTTATCAAATAGAAGTAAGAATCACTTACAAGAAATATTGATCAAAAGATGTAGTAAAATATGTTTTAGCATTAAATATTATTTTCTTTTTATTATTTTCGGGATATATATATATAAGTTCCTTTGTTATATTGATTTTTAAAAATCAATGTTAGACATGTTTAGATTGCAATTTTCGATCATATTCAGTATTAACAATATCAATATGAGCTTTTAAACATTTATTAATATCACAAGCGTCTTCACTATTTGACATTTTTCTTGCTGAAATTCATACTAATTTTTTTCAATAAATGAAAAACATTTAATAAAAATTATTAATTATAAAGATTCTAATTGGTTAAAATTAAATCTAAACATTTTAAAAAAAGTACATATTAAATTATTATATTAAAATTTTAAATTACATTAACAAATAAATATTACATTGAAAACTTATTTTAAATCTTTTTACTTAAAAATTAAATTGAATTATTTTAAATTAGTAAGAATCAAAGAAAATATCAATCATCCATCTGTGCAGGAGAGTCACAATCCGAATGAACATACAACATGCACAATATCAACACACAATTCAAAACATTACTCACATTCAGCAACTTTATTTGTGTTGTACGAGTAATTTACTTTGTTTTATTATTATTTTGTCAATTATGCATTTTTGTAATTCTATAATATAAAAGGTAACAAAATTTTTAAAAATAATATTTAAGATCCATTTTATGTGTTAATATTTTATTAAATTTTATTTAAAGATATTTAATTTACTTTACTTTTCACATTTTGGATGTTAATCAATGGGTTATATTGTTTCATTAGCAATTATTCTTAATACAACCGCTAAGAATGTGAAT
Source organism: Girardia tigrina (assembly GCA_001938485.1). NCBI lineage: Eukaryota > Metazoa > Platyhelminthes > Tricladida > Dugesiidae > Girardia > Girardia tigrina. The sequence goes on from MQRK01073714.1 coordinate 6,179, forward strand.
CAAAATTCTTCTTAATAAAAGAAAATTCATCTTTTGAAATTGATGAAGTTCTATCTTTGCAACATTTGCAGTGATCAAGAACCTTATTCTATCTAATCGTGTGTTCACTAATCCGTGTTTTGAGATAAAAATTTGTTTCTCAAATGAACGAGTTTCTACACCAATGACAATAAAATTTGCACCAAACTAATTGTGATCGAAACATGTCCATCATTGATTTTTTAAAACATGATTTAATTAAAATCTATTCTAAACATTTCAAGTTATTGTTAAATATAGTATCAATATAGTATATGTATAACATAGAAAGTATTAGCCCAGTGCCAAATTTGTTTTTTTAGGTCCCTTTCAATGAAAAAAATAGTTAGCAACAAATCAATAGAAAAGCAAATTTTATTATATTAAAGATTTTCGAGCTTTTGAAATTGCAAATTTATTAATTATTTCAGTAAAATTGATATTTCTTCAGTGTTGTTATTAATATGCTACATTGTCAATTCGTTTAGCCGCTCTTGTGCCATTGTAGATCTCAAGAAATTTATAATATGTTTTTGAGCTGAAAACGTACGTTCAGAATTGACTCCAGAAATCGGGATTGTCAAAAATATTCTTAATACAACTACAAAATTTGGAAAAATTGATTCCAATTTCATTTCAAATATGGATTTAAACACTTCTTTTGGCCTTGATGATTTAATATTATTTGCGTAAATACTTTTTAAAAATGTTATTTCATCATAAAGGTCTGTTGAATTTAATTTTAATCTTCTTCCACTGATTTTTCAATATGTCATCATTTATTATATTGAATGTCCCGAGGAATCTGAACTCATCACAAATTTCAACCATTCTTGAAAAGCGAGTTTGCAATGAATTTTGTAAAACAAAAATGACCTTTGTGAACATATGTTGATAATGTAACTGAACAGCTGCTTAATCAATGAACTTTATTTTAATTTCAAATGATGAACGAATGGAGAATCTTTCGGTATATTCCTTACTAACACTCATCATCTTTTCCCATCGCATTGATTTTATTGAATTAATTAGCGTATCGACATTCTCAGCTTCGACGTCCAAAGTTGCATCTCTTGTTTCTAATAATAAATTTGTGTACTATACTGTTATAAGTATATGGATCCAAATAGAATTCTGGTGTTTAGAATAGAATACTGGTGTTTCATATCGCGATGTAAATTTTAACAGCGACTTGCAGATATATTTGGCATGTGCCGATTGATTAAGATTCGAATTAATTTCTTTAAGAGCAAAATGTAGAAGATTTAAAGAAGATACAATTGGTTTAGCAGCATTAAATAAAGCATACCATGTGGTTTTTGATTCATTCGTAAGCGACTTTTTGCAGTGTTTCTTTAATATAGTCCAGCGAGATGTAGATGAATAGTTTTATGTACCAACTATTTTATTATTTTTCATAAAGAACTATCAAATTTTTATAGGAAAGGGAAATATCGATTTTGATGACTGTGAGGAATATTTTGAATGTTTAATGTTTTCTCTTTGAACATTGTATGTTGATTCAGAATTGTGTCTCTGCTACCAAGATGGCTGATTAAAATTTTAAGTTTTATTATCTGAAAATTTGTCACGTTTAAGTTTATTTTTAATTTAAATAATTGCAAAATTTTAAATAAGTTAATTATTTTTATTTACATTTTTTCAATAAATAAATTGAAATAATATTTTTATTTATTTTTTTTATTTATTATTTTTATTATTTTTAGTTATTATTTCTTCAGGTAATTTACACATGAAAAATCCTTTGAAAAGAGACAATTTTCTTTATAAAAACAAGTATTTTTTATATATTAGCCAATATGAGCACAATATAGAAATATAAACACGTTTACCTTTAATTTAAAACTCATCTTTCACTGGATCGATTTTCACAGTTAAAAATATGAAGCCAAAGCAAATATCATAAGGCATTCCAACACCAGTTTTAAAAGTCATCTTTTAGGAGTGGCAAAATAATTTATTTATTTAAGTTTTAAATATCAACTTCGAAATCGAATTGGTTTCTTTCTTCAGTAGCCAGAAGACTTTATGGACAACTGACCTCTATGAGAATTACTATTTCAAATATACAAGTCTTATTGCTCATTTTCAGTTAAATGAAATCGGATTTAAATTAAAATTTTATTTTGAATGAAAAAGATTTTAATATATTCTTTATGATATTATGCTCCTATGTTTTCTAAAACCACTTTTTATTGGGTCGGTATCGAATAAAATGAAAATAAATAAACATTTTTTGAATGAAAATAATTCCACTTTAATCTATAAAATAATGTGACCGTGTATTTGTACGAGTATGAATAATTAATATAATAAATTATTAAAAATTAATAAATGATTTTTATTAATGATATTACTTCCAATTCAGGAGGATAACACAAACGGTTTGTTTCAATGTTCTATTCCAATAAATGTTCTTCTGTTACTTCATTCGGCACTCTCAGGTAAGCAAGAATATTTCATAGCCATAATAAATGTTGATACTTATTTTAACCCTTAAATGCCCATGAGGGATCTCTTGAGGACCCCTGATATTCAATTTTTGTAATAACTTGTTTATTTGTACATTTTGGTAAAATTGCTACTAATTATTTGTAGTTACTTGTTTAAGCATTTTATTTTTCAGTTTATTGTAAAATATCATTAAGTATTTATCAAGTTAACCTTTGTTGCACTGTACGTGGTATATTGTGTACCCCACAAAATTCCCATAATTAATTATGCTTTCAAATATAAATAATATAAAATGATTTGCTCTGTGTAAATCTCATCAATGAAATTATAAAAGACTAATTATTGTTAATTTTTAATTATTATTCAATATGAACAATGAATTTGATAGTTTGAAGACTTGAAAGCTTGTAAGTATAGAGCATAGAAAAATGCAGAAAATTGTTGTATGTACAAATTGGTTATAATAAAAATGTTGAAAAGATCATATAAATAAATTTTCTTTGAAAATATTTTCAAATTTATCATTAAGCTAATCAAGTTATGGACATTTAACTTGGTTTTAATAGCATGGGCACATACGTTTTTTTTATTTTTGTTAGTTTATTTCACATTTAAATATTGTTTTAAGAAAATAATATAAAAGCCATTATAAATACAGAAATAAAAAGAGTATTTAAAAATATAAAAAATCAGTGTTACGGAATTTCAAGATAAATTTATATGAATATAGTTATTATTTTTATTTATAGTTCAAATGTCCTCACTCTTGCCGAATGACAGTCTTTAAATCATTTTCAAATTTTTGTATAAAAATACAAATCGTGTTAATGAATTTTGAATATGATCTCTTTTGATTTGTTTGATCAGTAGTGTATAAATCTGTTTGTTCGGGATGTTTCATCTCAGAGGAAGGTTTTTCAACTTTGATTATTGAAAATTCTTTTTCTGAATTTTTCTGATCCGAGGGTGATTGATTCATCCACAGGTGCAACAAATGATCAAGATTTAATAAACAAAACTATACAAGTTTTCTGTCATAGATGGGTTTTAAAGTTACAGGGTTTTTCAGTTGAAATGTGACTTATAAAAATTATGAAACTTCTTTTAATTAAAATATTCGATTTTCAATAGATTTACATAAAATTTGTACATTTAAAATTTTTTAAAATTTAAAACTCCATTTTTTCAATATTGTAGATTTTACCATGACTGGAAAACAAATCTGACAAATAATATTCGTGAACGAATTATCCTTCACCGTTTTAACCGTTTCTTATAAATATGGATATGGATATAGATATAGATATTTAATAACATTAATAATTATTTAAATGTTGAGAATTAAAATATCTTATAAATTATACTTACAAATCTTACAATTATTATTATTTATTATTTGGTTTATTTGGGTCCCAAGGTTCCAAGTACAGTCCCTGACCTGAAAATCTACATTTTAATTTCCCATTCAATTTTTTATTCCTATCTAACAATTTTTTTTGATTTTTATTATTATCAGATTTATTGATATGTTCTCGAAAAATTTTTGAAATTCCTTTTCCTAAATAATCGTCCAAGTACAATATGAACCAATTTTGTGCAGTACGACTTGAGACCACATTATCGCCTTCAATTTCGCATATCTTCTTTGTTGCTGCAGTTGCGTTTAAGCCCTGTTTCCAGTAATAGCATAAAAGAACACGAATTTCAAAATTTTCCATGATTTTTCCAAAAGACTATAAAAAATTATATTAACGACTAATTAGAAGTTTTAATATATATATACAGTAGCGCTCAAAAATAACCGGACGAAGTGAAAATTGGCTATATCTCTTGAATGTATTAAATATATTAATGAAATTTTGCCAAAATGTGTAGCTTAACAGTTTGATATCTTTCATAAAAAATTAAATTATCGATAAATCAATAAATTCTTTAATAAAATCTGTTTTTGTAATTCATTTCGCTCATAAATAATCCGACATTTTTTTGCTCACAAATTCACAACAGTAGTGTTAATATCATTTGATAATGAGATTTCAAACTGGTCCAAGAAAACGTCAATTAAACATTGAAGAAAGAAAGAATGTTCTAGTGGCTTACAATCGCCTTTTATCTATAAGAAAGACATCTGAGCTTCTCAAAGTAACAAAGTCAACAGTTGGTGACATTATAAAATTGTCAAAGGTGCGTGGCACTGCTTCTCAATTGCCAAGATGTGGCCGA
>MQRK01073748.1:0-12998 GCA_001938485.1 Girardia tigrina
GCAACGGTTGCCATGGTAACGGTCACCTAGCAACCGAGATCAGGTTACTGGCCCTTAGCAACGGTCCTTAGCAACCGTAACTAAGGTGATCGCGACCGTTGCCCTGGTAACGGTAACCCTCCGTGGGACATCGCGACCGTTGCCATGTTAACCGCGACCGTTGCCATGGTAACCACGATAACCCATACCGTTGCTATGGTTACCAGCAGGGGGGGGTGTAGGCCGAATGCCCATTTTCCCCCTACTCAATTCTTCTTTAGTTTCCGTTCCCCTAAGGTGGATCGAACGGGTTGGCTAACGAGATATCTCAATAAGGGTCACAAACTGAATGGAGTTAAAATTATCAGAATCTCATCGAACTAATCTGAACAAATCAACTAAATCAAAACACAATTGAGGAGGCAGACCACTACACTAAAGATATTCCAGAATCTCAAAGTCATTTGGCAACGAAACCTTAGACTATCTTGACGATGGAAGAAATAATCAGAAGCGAAGAAGCACATCTGTCTTTTAGAATCACAGACTTATCTTCGACCAGAGATATCACATTTCCCTTTCTAGGTTGAATAAAGTCCACAAATACATCTAAAATCATTCAGACCATGGAAATAAAATCAATGGTTAGACGTTACAGCAAAAGCGATCCGACCCAGTATCGGGCCTTTCTGGGGGCTTCTAAATACTTTTTAGATTTTGATGACCTTCTAAGTATTCTAGATGCTCAATATCATTAAAAGAGATGAGACACCCCCTTTTGAAGGAGAAATCGCATCTAAAAATTTAATTAGTGAGCATTTACAATAAAGTCAATTGACTAGTTTTTGATTGATTACATTCTAAAAAAGAATATCTTTTGTTTCAAAGGATGAGTTTTCTGATTTACAGAAGGCTTTAATTCACAATATAAGCGGTAGTCCAATGAAGCATTATTTATAAGACACTAAAATGTGATAATAAACATTGAAAATAGAAAAAGTAAAACCTTTCAAATTTTTAATTCTTTAATTATTTTTTTAATATTTAGTCATTTCATCCAATAATACCTTAAATACTTAATATAAATCAAAACTTCATTCCCTTAAAACTAACTCTTTATAAAAATAACAATAAAGTTAACATTTATTAAATTAAAATTGCTTATTTCGAAACATGTTCAATAATCAATTTCTTAAAAAAAAGCGTTTTTGTAACAGAAACTGCTCGAATGCTGACGTTACAAGTAAAACTTTCGTAAAAGTAATGAATGCTTTTGAAAAAGTAGGAAAGCGTTTTCAGCAAAGTATAGGTCTGACTGAAAGTTGAAGTTGTCTGAGAGAGTCTACTAAGCCCTAAATCGAAAGATACGATCACAAAAGATTATGGATTCTAAAATATTTCAGAGCTTGAAAAACTCATTGAACCCAGTTTTCACAAAACGTGTTCATCGTAAGCTTCACAAATCTAGATTCTATATAAATGCTGCAATTATAAAACATCTGAGGTCATGGAAAAGTGCTTCAAAGTCTTTAGAGTTATGTAAAAACTTCCAAAATTAGCCCCTTGAGCAGTTGAAAATTAGGATTTTCAATGTCAAACTCTTTTCAATCCTCCGGCAGACGTCCTTCTCCTAACCATGAAACATGAAAGATTCTGTGATGGTCTGGAAAATAATAGGCCAAGTCAATGATTTCTTTTCATAAAAAATTACAGTCGAGACTGTTAAGAAATTTTTGGCAACAATGATCATCTTATTGTTCAAGAACTGTTTTTGAAGTAGATGAAATCGCAAGAATCCATACAGTAAAATTTGCTAAAAAATTACATGCGGTACATTCATCTGTCCACCAATAATTATTTGAGTGATTCGTTATTTAATAGCTTTAATTTTAAATAAGTAAAATCTAAAAATTGAACAAAAAATATTTTAGTTTGAGAATCCTTGCATTCAATATTATTGTAAATAAAAAAGAATAAATTACAAAAATATTTTTAAAAAAACTTTCAAAATTAATTATATATTGTGTACTTTTATTAATTATTTATTATTAAATGTACTTGTAAAATTGTAAAAAAAATTTTTCGTTAGGATTTATTTTATTAATTAGAAAATATCTTTTCATAAGTTTTATTTATATTAATAATCATAATTTTTATAAAATATTTTTAAATATTATTAATATATTTTGTGATAAAAATAATTAGATTATTATAGAAAAAAAATTCTATTATCACTAAAAATTAGACAAATAAACAAAATTTTATTATTTTCCAGAAATAAAAAAAAACAAATAAATAAATCATTTTTCACGAACAATCCAATTTCCAAATCAGTTTTTCTTCTTCTTCTTCAATGTCTTTCTTCACAAATTAATATTTATATTAATAAAAATTAATATTTAATTAACTTCATCAGAAAAATATGATTTTCATTAAACAAATGACGTTTTCTAATTATCTTTTTTTCTTCTCTACATTTTGCCGTCTTCGTATGTGGTCAGATGTAAATTTTACCATCTCGTTTGTTTTTGGTGGAGATAGAATCGTCGACAAAATTGACTGACAATATAAAAATAAATCATCTATAAATTATATATATAAATATATATATATATACATATCCGATTTCTGTGTTACCGAAAGAAGAGAAAGAAAAGATAGACGACTTCCCCAGACTTTAATAAACGGTTATGTAACCTATCATACAATGATGTATCCATTGAAATTTATTCATCCCATTTGTAAAAAATATATTGGTTGATAAAAAACATAAGTGTTTTTTTAATGTTAATTTTACATTTTACCTGCTATCAAATGATTTGCGTTTGATAAACAAGCCGGTTTGGATAACATCGGTAAAAAGATCCCACACATTTGCAGTCGGACTGAAATGGTATCTCATTCCCGGGGAAAAAAATTAATTAGTATTTTATGATGTCGATGATGTAACAGATGGATAAAAAATAAGAAGAAAAAAGAGAAGAAAAAAACTCAGACGACATTCATTATTTATCGAAATGTCTTTTTGATTATTGAATAAAAAGTTATTTTAACACGATTTTTTTTTTCGAACACGAAAATTCGCAAAACAAAGGTCAGTAAAAAAAATTTTTTTTTCGTCATTGTACTTTAATAAAAAATTGTTTTTATAATTCTTAAAAAAATATGTATTAACCGAATCTAAATACGAAAATTTGTTGATTTTTTTTTTATTTTCACAAAAATCATTTAAAGATAAATTTTTTTTCGGACTTGTCTAGAGATTAAATTGAAGTTTTTTTTTAAAGATAATAATTATTGGTTAAATATCTACCAATGAAATTAATTAAAAATCGAATATTATTTATTAATTTATTTAAATTATTTATTATTTTTTTTTAATTTAAATTAATTTTGTTTCAGATTCAAATACAAAATGATGATGAATTTTCGATTCTAAAAGACATGATGTTGAATGAATATTTGACAAATGTTTAACTGGAAATCATGTTTATCAGTTGCATTTAATAATTATAGATCTTCTTCATTTTCGTTCTCAGTCAAAAGTGTCTTCAAAATGTTTATCTGTTTGATTATTCTCACAGATTCAGTCTCATCTTTGAGTATCACCAGGGACTTCATCTTCATCAGACATAAACAGAGACATTGGAAACACATGAATGCCTTTGTAAAAAGTTCCAGTTCTTCTAGACTAGTTTTTATTCAACAACATTTGCGACAGAATCTGAATTTATCCCTGACAATCCATAACAATCAAGTCCAGCTGACCGACAAAAGTCTTTCAAACAATTTCCAAGACGGTAAAAATGTAAATTGGATTCACTTTAAAGATTCTTAATAATTCCAAAAATTTGGATCCAAATATTTACAGTAAAAGTTTTAGGAATCTAAATATTGTTTTTACTTTTATTTTCTAATTTATTTTTTTATTAATAAGAAAAGAGGAAATTTGAAAATTAAAAAAAAATATTGAGAGTATTTTTTATTTTTTTTCTATTTCTCTTTATTTCTAAAAATTCATTTTTACTTTTAATTATATTATTTTTTTAAAAAAAAATATTTTTGCATATTTTTTATTATCTTTTTTAACATAATTTACTTTAATGTTATAATCAACGAAAAAACATTTAATTAATTAATTAATATTTTTCTTCTTATATTTTGGCAGAATTTTTAATATTAAACATTTTATACTTTCCTAACTAATTTTGGAATCATCAACAGATATATGTCTAAAAAAATTAATAATTATTATCATTAAATTTATAAATTAATATTGTCAATTTATGAATAAGATGAAGCTTGTTTTTTAATTATTATTAACTTCATATAGCTTTAGTTAGATTGTTTCTAATTATATATATATACGTATATTTCAACACCTGTTGATTTTGTTTCATTTCAAAACATGAAACAAGTAACAATATTTCTTAATGATTCTTAACACATTGTAGACCAGACATTTTATTGCAATTATTTCTTTTTCCGTTGATACTAGACACTTTGCAATGTCTTGTGGGAAATTCCTTGTTTTTCGTTGTTGGAAGTATTACTGGGTTGTTGTTTTATACTACCTGACGATTTTTGCGATTGATGCCGTATCATTAGAAGTACAAGATATCTCGTCGACCGTCTCTACCGACGCCATACGAAAAATAATTATCGTGATCCATTCACAATGTGTTAATATTTGCCAAATAAATACTTTTAGATTAATTTTGAAAAAATCTACACATTCTATATTAATTACATTTATCTATTTTTTGACTTTTAAAAAAAAATTAGTTCAATAATGTCATAATAATATTTAGAGATTTATTTTTGACAACACATTTCACCTTCACAGACATTTTCAGGTCTTCTGTTTGAGGTTTGCGAAGTAATCTTCTTTTATACTTGCCTGATTGTTATGCAAGTGGTATTACGTAACTCGTTGATTAATTTGTTGATGTCTGTAACACCATTATTATGTCAACCCAGAATTAAATTAAATCATATATATTTATTTATTTCAAAATATTTTTATATGTGTGTATTTATTTTCTTTTTTTCTTTTTACGCTTATTTTTTTACATTAGAAAAACTATTCATTATGCTGTCTTACAATTTTATTTATTAAAGTTAGACGAAAAGATAAAGTTAAATTTAAAAGAAAATTACCACTCATCAGTCCCGTCCTGAAGATTCATAATCCCGCCAAATCTAAAGGAGAAATTCCATATTATTTAAACAAAAGTTAATATCTAATCGAATATAAAAAGAAAATTCTAATTTAACTTCGGATTGATTTAATCATTAATTTATCGAATTATTGATTACGAATTACATTCGTAATTTTCTCACTATTGGGACCTTATTTTTTTCATGTTGCCGTTGTTATAATGATAAGACTCGAAAAATGAAAAGCCACGATAACAAAAGAAAAAGAAAAACAACATTTTTAAAATTTCTATTGTCAGAAACAAAAAAAATCAATCTGATCACAAGTTTACTGTTATTCTCAGTCCTGTTGTCAATTCATTTCCAGTTTCAATCCTAATTAACTCCATTCCATACGAAATTACGATTTTGTCATTATACCGATCTCATTCTCAAGTCGGTCTAACGATCATTCTGGTTGATTACTTTCTAATACACTATTTCAATTTCACTATTATATCTATAACGTTCTGAATTTGGTTTACTAACAGCCCAGATTATTTATCTCCTAAACAATCCCGTAAAACTACTCTTTTTTTAGAGTAATAAAGAGGGTTCGATTTTTTGGGACATTGTACCAGATTAGTTTTCTTATTTCGTTTTGTGTTATTCTATCGATAATTAATATATACTTATAATTTTTGTGTGTCGAGTTAAATTTAATTATCTCTACCTTATTATTATTTATAAACATATCTGTTTTACACCATTTAAGTATCACTCTAATGTCGATTAAAATATATTAAAATATATTAATATGATTGGATGTTTCAATCTGCAAATTCAAGCATGGTACGAAATGCTTTATTAGAAGTGCTTCTGTGATGATCCTTTCACTACAAGTATCGAAATTCGAGTTCAATATTTGGAATTCACTTTCCCAATTTATAGTTCTTCGATCTTTACATCTTGTCAATATATTTAGAGAATGTATTCTTTTCATATTGACATTTTTAATTTAATATAAAATACATCATTTTCAACCAATAGGACCGTAAAATGTTTCTCAAAGTCTTTACCTCTCCTTAAACGTAGTGAAAAAAAGTTATTGTCATACTAAAGATCTTTACTGAAAAGAATAATTTTACTTGGAAAAGAAATAAATAACATAAAAGATTTTCAACAAAAAACATGTTTTCTCGATTTACTTTTATTTTAACTTTTTTTTATTTCTTACGTGTTTTTAGGTATGTATTTTAGATACACAATATTATATCCAATAATGTAGGCTTAGTCTCTTTTTGAGAATGTTAATGAATTTATGTATATTTTGGTATCACACATCTGAGGAAATTCTCGATATCAACATTTACTATAATTGTTTGTACGAGGATCATCATTTAATATTTGCTAGTAATTATTCTTCATACCTATTTCAAACATAGATGATGTATGTCTACAACACCTCTGTTTTTCCAACATTTCTAAATTTTCTTAAAATTTGAAGCTGTTGGGATTACTTCATTTGGAAATTTATCCCAGCTAGTAATTCTTCAAACATATATGGAACATCAAATTTGGGAGTAAATACAAGACAGAATTTTTCTTATCTGTATTTCAAAATTATGATGTGTTACGTAAAGTTATTTTTGACCACATGTACAAGCAATCTTCTCTTGTTGAAAAAGAAAGTATGTTCATGAACTTTTTTGTTTATCACGTTTGCAAATCCTATCAATAGTCTTTAGAGTTTCTGATATAACAACTGATGCATGCCGAGAAAGAGGAGTTACAATTGTTAGCATTACTTGTTTACTCATATTCCGTCCAAACCTCTCAGCTGAAAACCAAGCGACGTTCACGCACTCAGATATTGCGTATACAATCAACTCTTGATCTTGAAAATGGACAAAATGATTTTCTTAATCAAATAGTTTCTTAGTGTTTTGCCTCATTGAAAACGTTTAAAAAAGTGAAAAGAACCAAAATATAGTGAACATAAAAATATTTTTAACATTATTTAATTATATAATTTCAATAAATATTTGATAAAATAGATTTTAAATTATTATCTTTGTACATTTTGCGATCTACATTAATCATCATCAGCAATTCATTATTTAACTATTTGGGATATTACTAAATAATATTTTCAAGTAAATAAATAGTATTAAATGTTTTAATTTTATTGGATTTTTTGAAGGATAAGTGATATTAAATAATTAATTTAAAATATGTATTATTGATGCTGTTTTACTTTTCTCATTTTGGATGTTAATCAATGGTTCTTACTATAATTAGTAATGTTCCGCCTGATCCCCAGGTGGCCCCAAAGAAAGGACAGTTGTAGCAGAGGTGAGCAGTAGGGATGGGAGCTCGGACTCGTTGTGCTGAGCCAAATCTGTGTTTAGTTCGTTCAGACAGATCATTTTAAACAGATAAATTTATAAAATATATATTTAACACTTTCGATCCTAGCAGTATATATATGTACCACAAAATTATAGGATATTTGTCTTCAGGGCCGAAAGAGTTAAACAAAATTCAAGAAAGTCGTTTTTGAGATAGTAACTTTTTTTCGTCACATAAATCGTTCAAATCGGATTCAAAGAATTACAATCGCGTCAAATAAAGTCAAATAAATTTACAATTGCTTGTTTATCATCAACTAAAAAGTTAAGTTTACAAAATAAAGCTGGAGTTTCCTTTTGACCACTAAATAGTTTATAGATTTTTCTGAAAGTATAAGAAGATTACCTACTTCATTCAAAATATTAGAATATTTAAACAAAAGTTTTAAAATAATTTAGGTTGAAGAAATTATTAAGATTTGTAATATTTAATTAAGATTTTTATATTAACTTTATTAAGGATATTAACAGCCGAAGTCGTATTACAAGATTTATCACGACTAAAATGGTCTGTAATCAGCGTCTGAGGCATGACTTGTTTCTTCAATTGATTTTTCAAAATTTTGCCAAAATCTGCCATGATTAAAACAATTGTATTTTTAATTAATTGTTAAATAACAATTAATTTATTATACAATTAGTAATATAAATTTTTAAATTCGACAATAATTGACTTCAATTGCCTAGGGAGAGATGTCATGCTTCAAACACCAACCAGTCTCAAACATACTATAAAACTCATTCAACAATCACTCAACATCATTCAAACATCATTCCAATATCCCTCACAAACTTGATTTAATAACTCTAAACCAACTGTTGGATTACCCAGTATAAAATATATAAGCAAAGTATTGGTCAATAAAAATACAGGGTGACGCAAAATAAACTCCAAGGTACTTTTCTATTGGATCTTTTTATCTACCTACTTTTTTATAGGTAAAGTATACATTTTTAGAATCCTGAGCGTCGCCAAATTATGATGGTATATAAAAAAATCGAAAAAAAACATCAAAAATTAAAAAAAAAATTTTGAGACGAAAAATTTAACAAGCTTTTTTTTCCATAAAAGCATAACAACAATTAATTATCGAATTTCAACTCCATCTCTAAGAAAACATTCATGCAAACATCGTCTGTAGTCGGCCACAACGCGTTCACAAAGTGCGCGGTCTCCACGGATTTCATTGGCAACTCCTTCAATCGCTGCTCTCAACTCTTCGAGTGTGCTTGGACGTTGTTCGCGATGATAAATTCGACATTTCATGTAGCCCCACAATCAATAGTCACATGCTGTAAGATCTGGCGAGCGAGGTGGCCAGGAGCAGGATGCACCCGTGTTCTGTGACCTATCCATCGATTTGGAAACTGTTGACCCAACAATTCAAGAAAATCTCCAAGAATGTGTGGCGGAGCGCCACCATGCTGCTCAATGAAAGAATTGAAATTCGGCCAAGTTTGAAGCTCTGGAATAACGTGCTCTTGATACAATTCAGTTATCCAACGACCATTGATTCCGCGCTCATTTCCTTGATGCTCCCAAAAGTATGGACCAACAACACCTTCGACACCAATTCACATCCAAACTGTCAATTTTTGAGGATGACGTCGACGAACATCAAACCAATGAGGATTTTCCTCGGCCCACATGATGCAGTCTTGACTATTGACGCTTCAGTCCAAATGAAAGTGGGCTTCATCCGTAAAAAGAAGATTGTTGAGCCTGTTTGCATCTTCATCCAATCGATCCAATTCGGTTCGAGTAAACTCAATTCGAGCGGCATAGTCGGTCTCCTCCAAGGCATGAGCCATTTGCAAATGATAGGGACTTATCTGTAAGTCCTCTTTCAAAATTCGCTGCAAGCTTCTTTGTGACATACGAACTGTTCCATGATCGTCTTCTTCGCTGTCAGTGTCGCCAGTTGAAACAAATGGATTACGTCGAGTTTATAGATGAGCATTTGCAATAAAGGCTTCACGGACTTCTTCAATGGCTTCTTTGGTGCGAACACGTTTTGGCTTGTTCTTTCCGCGCTTTTCATGGACACTTCCAGTCGCTCGAAAATCGTCAATCCATTTTACAATGACTCTTTTCCGGAATCTTTGCTCGACCATTTCTTGTTTCACTTCGGAATCGAGTTTTAAGCTCCGCATAATCATAGGCTTCCTCAACAAGCATCAAAACGAGATGAGCTTTTTGCTGATCCGTATACGTCATTTGAATCAAATTTTAGGGTAAAACGTTCTAAGTTCATTTAAAAAAACGCTTGTTAAATTTTTCGTCTCAAAATTTTTTTTTAATTTTTGATGTCTTTTTATTTTTTTTATTTTTTTTATATACCATCAGAATTTGGCGACGCTCAGGATTCTAAAAATGTATACTTTACCTATAAAAAAAGTAGGTGGATAAAAATATCCAATAGAAACTTTTCGTCTTTTTTGAGCATTACTTAATCTTACCTTGGAGTTTATTTTGCGTCACCCGGTAAATTTAAAACACAGTTTTTAAGCAAAATTGCCCAGAAATTCGAAATCAGAGGTCTCAAAAAGATGTACATAATAAGTGAAACTTTATTCTGTACAAATCAAATAATTGTAATTGAGTATTAAAACTCTATATTATAATACCAACCAAAGCTAACAAAAATGAAGGGATAATTTGGTTAACTTGGTGTAGTATCACAAAAATACGGACTTTAACAAATAAGTAATCGAGGTAAGAATAAAAAACAAAGAAGTGAAAACTAATGTAATTAAATACCAGTTGAAAAACAAAAGGTCAATTAACTCCAAATAAATGTTTTTCTTATGGTTTGATTTTGAATATTTTGGATTTTTCGATCTTTTTCGTTATTGTATATATTGTTGGCATAATTCAATGATCATATTATTTATTTAATCGATTTTTTTATTGATCGTTAATTTTGTAATATTATTATTAATTAATATTATTTATTAAGCTACTGCCAAAACAATGCTTTTCAACATGGAGGGCGGGGGGAAATTGTTTATTTTTCCTTTATTTTTAAATATCTTTCTTTTTATTTTTCCTTTAGACTTTATTTCTTTCGGAATCATTTCTTTTTTCTCGACAAAGTAAAACAAAACAGAACTACAATTACAGACCATAAAACACAGTCACATTGAGCACATACAAGAATGTAAATAAATAATAAAAACAAAAACAAAAGAGAAACATAAGACATAGCAGTACTTCCAATGTAGTGAAGAAGAATGTGAGAGAAGAAGACAATCAGTTTGGTGACTTGTGGTTAATCTATATAATGTTACTGGATGATAACTCTTACAATATATGATCTTGATAACTAACTCAGGGATGTAGCTCTTTCACAGGATACAATTAAACATTTTATTTGGATTTTTTTATCCCTCTCTGAGATAGGGATACTATTCTTTTCAATTACAAACAAAAAACAATTGTATAAAATTTAATAAAAATATTTAATGTTACGAAATGGTAAAATGTCTCCTAATAAAATTTTAGATTACTGTAAGGTTTATAAATTTTTCTGATTTTTAAAAAAGCACTCTAAAAATATATAAATTTTAATCGGTTAGTTTTATCTAATAATTAAAAAATAATTAAATAATCTCATTAAAATCCGATTCAATTTGAGGGAAACATCTGCTTTAATTAAACTGAAAGAAAGTGTAGGATGATTTTTTTTTTATTTATTAAATAAAATTGTTATAATTAATACAGAAAAAAATGGAAAGATAAAATCAAATAAGAAATTTTTCAATTTCAAATTTCAATAATTAAATTAATATTTTTTTACTAATTAATGAAAATTTTTGAAGCAATCGAAAGTGGGATTTTAAAAAAATTATATTATATTATTTTAATTATGCTTGGTAAATGGGTTATAATTCATGGAAATTTGGGACAGTTTATATAAATAATATCCGATATTTCGTGTTTTGTGTAAACAAATATGGAATCATTTTTGATACTGATTTGTTGATAACCGACATTTACTGTTTGAAAATCGTGTTTATTATATTTATTTCTTATAATTTTTGAATTTTTTTTATTTATATTTCTTTCAGATTTTTTTTTCTCTCAATCGATTGATATAATTATTATTCACAAATGATTAATACTTAAATATTAATGGTCATTAAGTGTAACATTAATCCCATTTAAGTCAAAAAATATAAATAAATAAATAAATAACTGTAAATCTATCCTATGAAACATCTTTGATGCATCAATATTCTAGCGAGGAGTACACAGTGATATCATGATCCCCTAGATACTTGTATGGTGTGACAATTTAGAAGCGTCTTTGTAGAACCCCATTTTCTAGATATTTTCTAGTGTTTAGGGTTCAAAAGAATATTTTCAATTTGGCAATGTGTTTCTCTCACCAAGAAATAAAATTGTTATTTTCGATATTCATGATCATTAATTGTTTTCGAGCAAGATTTATATTTTAAATTGCAACATAAAATATATAAAAAAATTAAAATTTTAAAAGGAAATTATTAAATTAAAAGATTAAACTAAAATTTTTAAAACCAATTGATTAAAAATTTTTTTAACGGTTTTTATTTAAAGTTATTCCTAGAAAGTATCAAGAAAATAAATCTAAAAATGTATAAAATAATCATAAAACCATATAAAACTAATTTATTGATTAAAATCAATTTTTTTATCAAATAATAACGAATCATTAAAAAATATTATCAATTTAGTCTTACGTCAACTGTTGAAATTTTTGTTAAGAGTTGTTCCAGAGACAATTCGACTTGTGATATTAATAAAAATGTTGGAAATCATAATTATATTTTTAATATAGATTTCTTAATGTTCTTAAAATACATTTAATTAATTAGAAAAAACATTAAATTAAAAATTAATTTACAATTCATATAAACTTCCGCACGTTCCGTTGTAGTGCAGTAACCACAATGTCTTCTAATTAATAAAAATATCAATATGAAATAATTTAATAATACTATAACATGTATATAATATATAGATGAATGGAAAGTATTGAATTAATAGAAATATTGAAGTTTAATTGAAGCAATGTGTACTGAGTACAAATGACAGGGAAGGAAAGGTTAATATTCAGGGCCGCTGCGTGGGTAAGAGGCGCCTTTGTGCCAGATTATTTTCAGTGCTCTTCCCCGAACTGAACCCTCGTGTCAAAAATTATGACTTGTTATGAATTTAATCATTAGAATCATTTACAATGAATACTTTTATTTTATAAAATAATTACAGGTTATATAATACGATAATATACTGGCATGGGTTATATACATACAATATATAATACTAAATCTAAGCAATCAATAAAATTTACTTGTCTCAAACATATATTAAGAATTAGATTACTTTATAATTATTCAACAGTCAAAAATCAAAATACTTTTTACATATTTACTCTCTAATAAATCCATATTTGTCACTTTTTCTTTTTTATCATTTAATTTTTT
>MQRK01073875.1:0-10111 GCA_001938485.1 Girardia tigrina
AACTTATTTCATAACTTTTATTAAAATATATCAATTGTTATTACTGTAAGCATATTTTAAATAAGTATTTATTTTATCATATTTTTAATCTACATTTTAATTTTTTAATTTATTTCTTTTAAATTTTCAAATTAAAAAAATAATAAACTATTTTGGCGAAACTTAAATTTAAACTAACCCCTCATACGGATAATAATTGGCAATTCTATAACCTAAAATACAACGAAAAAGTTTTAAAATGCGTCAAACATTGTTCGCTTAACGGCCCACAGCTGAACTACAAATGCCATCCAGATATTCACCAGTCCGGGGACATTAACAATATTTTTTTCGACGCGTCCATCAAATTATAGTTTTTGTTTTTGATGGATTCAAGTTCAAAGTTTTTGGTTCAACCAAGCTAAAATTCCAAAAGCTATCATAAGAGCTCACTTTTTAACTAAATTGGGGCTTTAGTAGACTGTCGAAATCATTTACTCAGCTCCAAAAATGATAAGGAACTCTGTTTTTGTTTGTCAGAAATTTTCCATTATAATTCTACAATACATTTTACTCCCAAAACCAAAATCACCACTTCCACTCATTCTAATATTCATTTCCCAACCAATAAGATATCTAGTAACAAAAATACTCAAACTTTTGTTGAACAACCTGTTGCAGTTGAATCTGGGAAAATTGATAACATTCAAAAGATTGCCGTGTCTACAGAGATAACTCTAAACAATAGCCGAGAAAATGCACCGACTCCATTGGGATTTTTAGTTTAAAGTTATAAGGATACCAATGTATCTTATTACATTTGTACAAATGGTCTTAGTGTACACTCTGAGGTCCGACCTTTAGCCGCAGACAAATTACAGGCCTCAAAGTTGATTTCTGATGAACTGTTGACAAAATGGATAATCAAACCACTTTTGTCGAATTGAAATAATAAATCGAATTGAAATTAACGTAAAATTGAAAAAAATTCTTTATTCACTTCAGTTTTTTACCCAATATCAAGCACTTTCTTTCGACATTTTTATTGAATTTCTGCAAACTTTTTATTTTATTTGTAGAAAAGACTGTCATATTTTGTCACTCCGATTAGCTTCCCGCTTATGGGGCACTATTGTATATTAATTTTTATACATAATTATATATTTTTATTGATTATATATTAATTGTTTTTTTATTTATATTAATATACAAGTTTTCTTTAACCTTTTCCAGTCCACATAGCGGAGTCATACTGTAAGTGACCGCCTCCTGTAGGGTGGATATGAGGAGAGAAAACATATTTTATTTTTTTAACTGTTATTATCATCATTTAAATAATTTCGAATTGTCCTTGGATATATTTATTATCGGCATGTCCATAAATAATTCCGAATTATCAAAAGCAAATTGAACATTAAAAATTAGCTCTTACTTAAAATTTTCTCCTCGTCAATTATTAATGCTCTGAATTTCTAAATTTAAACTGAGAAGGAAATTCCATACTAAAAATTAACAATACGCTGGATGTTTCAACCTTATGATGGAAAAGAAGTATCGTACAAACAATTGCTAAACACAAAAGGTACATTATTTCTAAATATATTTTTTGTGATAATATATTTCGACGGTTTTACCGTTATCTGCAGATTAGATTTTTAGCTTTTCTACTGCTTATATATATATATATATATATATGAAATTGATGATTGTGCAAGCTATTAAGTTAAATTAATCGAAATTTCTTAACAATTTAGTCGAGAGTGCCGTTTTACCCTTAATTTTAGGATCACGAAACCTTACTAACAAAGCGTCACACGACACTCTGTCCCAATAATTTTTAAAATGTTTCACAGAATTTTGAAATACTTTACACTTAAATCACATTTACAAGTTTACTTTTGCTCAGCAATATTACTTTTACCCCTCTAAAAGCGTATTCTTGGACTCGTTTGCAGAGATGATGGAGCAGTCTCTTCAATGTATGCAGCATTGCAACCATTACACGTATACTGATAAACATTTCCAAACACAAACTCAAAGGATTATGTGATTTATTACATAAAAATATTTTCACACGTAAATGTTTGAGATATGATTTTTAAATTTAAAAGATTATTTGATGCTTTAAGAATAGAATCTTTAGATATTTGAACCCTTCAAAATAAGGTAAGCTTAATGTGTAACCCGGTATGAAAGAATTTTCAATCTAAATATCATCCTCGACTTTATCCTTTACTTTTTCATCCACATATAAATAAATTGTCTCGTAAGACTGAACAATCTTAAGTCGTTCACTTTTAATTATTTTGTCTAAAGTCTCACGAGTGAGTTTCTCAATATAATATTTAGAATATCCATTGTTATTTAAAACTTTATTCAATGTTTCATACAAGTAAAAGAAAGAGACCAAGAACGGTAAAGTAAACCTTCGATCATATTCTTCTTCACAAACTGTATGGTAATGTACATAAACCAGCAGCAGTTTTTTTACGATAAATTTCTGTCTTAAAATGGTCGTAATTTCTATCAATTAATAAATCTAAAAACGGTAATTTGCGATTTCTTTCCTCTACCACTGAAAATAAAATATTTGAAAGAATTAAATTCATGTAATGTAGAAATGGAAACAGAGATTTAAGACCAAAAAACATCATTAACATATCTCATATATAACAAAGGCTTAATACTTGAATAAAATTTTGTTTACTTTGAATGGTCGAAAAATATATGGATGCTGATGTTGTTGCTAATGGTGAGACAATTGCGACCCCATACATTTGCTTATACCATTCACCTTAAAACAAAAAAGGAACATCTGATGTAGCAAATATTAATAATTTTCGGAATGCAACTTCATCTATATCCTTATGTTTTAATTAATTGGAACGCCAAAGATCACAACACAATGTGAAGTTTTTCTGTAACGGAACATTTGTAAATAGACTTGATATATCAAAAGAAATCATAAATTCTTTCTTTGATTGAGGTTCGAAGTTAGAAATAGGATTTACAAAATCTATTCTGAAACTATTCTGACAAGTAAAGTCTTTAGAAATTAAAGATTTTAATTTCATATCTAAATATTTTGCAATGTAGTACTGTGAAGTACGAATCATAGAAAGAACCGGCCGCATCAGAATTCCATCTTTATGATCTTTTGAAAGTCCAGACAATTTGGCTGGTGAAGAACCAGAAACATAAAGACTATTAAATATAATTTTCTCAATATGGTCATCTTTAACGAGCTCATTTAACAATGAAGAAAGAAACTCTTCATTTTTAATAGGAGTTTATTTTCCATTTTTTCTTCATAATTTTAAGGAATTGAGGAAAATCTAAAACATTGGTCATTTTACATATATAATTATTTATCTTGATTTATCCATAATAACAAAACCATTTTCCTTGTCATACCTACAAATTTGGATATATTTTACAAGATTTTATTACGTTTCATTTGTCTGTCTGTCTGTCTGGATGCATCAAATCTTGCGATCGAAAATTCACCCACTTCCCGTTCACCTAGCGACATGAAACTTTCAGGACTGATGTATTCTAGGTGCAAATACACTTTTTCACTGTCACTGCTCATCTACCGCCTTTAGTTTGGCCGCAAAAAGTAATTAAAGTGTCGTTCTCATGTTTTCCTCAGCAGTAGGCTTTGAAATTTGCTACATCTAAATGCAAATAGAAAGCGGGTTTTCGCCTAGTATGGTTTGATAATTTAGACAAAAATTATACTTATTAATTTTTGAATAAATTTTTTAAAACAAAAAATTCTTTGTTACTTTGTTTAAAATTTTTGTTTAAATATTCATGAAAATTTTTATTTAAAGCGTATTTAAAATAATTAAAATCAATATTATTCGAGGCATAAAACAAAAACATCTTTTCAATTTTTGCCTGAAGTTTATTTTCATCAAATACGTTTTTAATAGAATGCTTAGGTCCATATTTTAATAAATTAATGTCATCTTTGGACAAAGCCGTATTACGTAAATTTAATACTGTATTTTCAGTATTAAATTTAAAAATACCGAAAAGTTTTCTCAAGTTTGATAACTTTTTATTCTGTGCAGCAATTTTACTTTAATATTTTTGTTTGGGTTATTAATCGATATAATAGTACATAGAAGAAAACAAAAATCACTACTTACATTATACAAAGCAGTTCTGATCAGGTAAAGTTCTTTCGTGATCTTTCTTTTTTGCATCTTTTTCTCTAACATTCGTCGCAACATTTTCAGATGAATTATTCTGATTTATTCGATTTGTAAACATTCATGAAGTTTCGTTTTAAATATAAAACTTGGAATAATATTTTCTTCTGTATGTTTGAAGAAATTATATATCGATTTCCCTTCTTCTTAAAGTATTAAATATTATCAAATACCGCCCAAAAGCCCTGATCGAATTATGATAATTATTGTGAATAAATTTTATAAAAATGTCAATTTAAAAAAAACACAAAAGATACGTCATTTCAAAATACATTTTTTGAGATAATATATCAAACGATTGCTAGTATAAGGAGTTCCTAAGCTTTACCTAAGAAAACATTTATTACAAGTACCAATTTATTTACTGTTTTGTGAATCGCTCTTCAAGTTATTCAACTCGATAAATTTATCACTTTCGATTGATCGAATAATGTACCTAAAAATGTGAATCTATCGTAAGAATGAAAGCAAGTGCTACCAATTACCTTCAACCTTATAAATTGAAATCAGTGGAGAAAAAACTTTAAAAAAAAGACAAGATGTATACCATGAATATCACAAAATGTTTTTTCAATAGTGGTCAAATGGAGTAGTACATTTTCATGCTGCATATGTATGTTACATCAAGTCACTGGATTGTTATGTGATCTCTTACAAACATTACCGAGATCAAACCTAAATGTAACACAATCGTGGTGTTATTATTGTCGTTTATGATATTATTTTAAATTGTAAAAATTCGGAATTTATACTGTTTAAATAAAAACATTAAAAGAGTTTTTGTTATTGTTAATTGTCAAAAATTGACATTTATTTTCTTTTCCGGTTTTATTAATAAATCCGAAATCAAAAAGCATTTTCATTAATAAAAATTTATTTTATAATCCACAGTTTTTCAATTTCAAATTTTGTGCTTCTTTTACAAGTTAATTTAAAATATTTAAACAACACACATTTATTATAAAATATACATTAAATAAAAATACAATTAATATATACACTTAGAGAGTCATAAACACATCCGAACATCACACCAAAGTTACATGAATTAAATCAACAATAATCATAATTTACAAATCATCCTTACAGTTATAATTAAATATTTTGTAAAAACTTATTTATCTTATTTTAATTAAGTAAAGAATTTTTAAAATTATTTGATGAATCGAAATTAGACGAGAGCACTAAATTTAATGTATTGTCCTCATATTTTGACAAGGATCTCATTTCAGAAATTCAATGCAATTACGGTTCCAGTTTCAAGGTTAATAATATGAATAAATTGACGTCAAAATTAATTGAGAAATTCGACATTCAAAGATCTAAAGTCAGTAAACTTGTACAAGTAGCAAATCAAAAAGAAAAATTACTCGATTTTTCGAAGAGAATAAAATGGGAAGCGTTTAAGCTGAATATTAAATCAGGAGATTAAGTAGTTAAAATTAAAATTTTAAAAATTAATTAAAAATTCTACTCGAAAAATGCTCAGATTTACACCTGAGAGGGAACATACTTTATCTACTTAACAATGATGTATTTAACACAATGCTGAATCTGATAGACACAGAATGATTTATAAAAAGCATGAATTGCTAGGTGATGTTGAAATTGAAAGAACTTTTAATGTTATGAAAATTCGAATGCATTGGTCAGAAATGACAACAGGTATAAAAGATTACCTTATAAAATGTGACGATATTCCTTCCACCTTTTTAAAGAAATATTACATTAATGCCTTAAATAGCTCTTTTAATATAAAGTTATAGAGGATGGAGTTATTGTTCTATTTCAGTACTAATCTTCAGTATTAAAGATGTTTAGTCCCTCAAATTTTTATCACTCAGCCATTTGCCTTCTTCTTCCCTTGAAAAAAATTAGAAATTTTGTTCTTTTTATAATTTCTTGATCAAATCTTGCAAATCGTAATAATTAAAAAATATTGAAATTACAAAACTTTGACATAAGAATTTTTTCTTAACCTTTTATAAGTACCATAAGCGAGTTAAGTCTCTTTGTGTTTCCGTGCGCACTACGCCGCTCATACAAAATAAGCGAGTTAACTCGCTATACTTTGGCATTTTACTTGCTAGATTGAATATTTTAATAAAATGGTTTAAATGAATTTTGTTTTTGTCAGAAAATTCGCGGTCTGTAGGGCACGACCAAACTAAAATCTTGCGACTTCTAGAGGGTTAAGAAAGTATTGAAGCTAGTAGGTGATGAAAGACCAATATCTTATTATTAAATATTTGTAATTTTTTATACAAGACGAATTTTAAAATTGGTTGTTGTGTGTTTTAGATGTGAAGATTAACTATTGAGGAATATGGTTTTTTTCATTATTTAACCTTTTTATGTAATTTGTTTTTATATGAATTTTTTAGTTTTGTGTTCAAAGTCGCGTGTTCAGTCATGCATAAAATGAGGAGGGCGTTTAGGTTTTCTAACTTATGAATTGTGATTTTCAATACATTAATTGTGGTTTATATTGTCCTTTTTAAGTTGTTTAATTTATGACTTTTCTAACAGTACTTGTAATAGGCATATTTTTAGTCTTTAAACATAAAAAAATATCAAACTGTGTAAACTTATTTCTGCATGATATAGAATTTACAATTATAATTACCGACCCTTTTATAGTAGGTTATTTTGTGTCCGTAAGCTTCCTGAAGATTTAAAATTCCACTTCTTCATTTTGTATCATATAAAGGATGTAAAACAATGCTATACAAACTTCAAACTTGATTTTTGAATAAACCTAAAAAGCTCTGTATAGCTACATTCTTCATAATCGACGCTGTGAGGAATATTTGGAATGTTTGATGTCCTGTGTTTGAATGTTGTGTAGTGAATCAGAATTATGTCTCTCCTACCCAGATGGATGATTAATATTTTAATTCTTATTATCTGAAAATATGTAATGTTTAAATTTATTTCTAATTTAAAATAATTGGACAATTTTAACTAAGTTGATTATTTACAATTTTTAAATAAATAAATTGAATTAATATTTTTAAAATAATTAATAATCATTTAAATTTTTAACCAATAAAATTTTGAATAAGTAACATAAAGTTTAATATTTTATGGGATTTCCACTTACTCAAATAATAATATTAAATTCATGAATTAATTAAACTGATGCACTCGTACGAAAGCTTTGACAAAGATTATCCTGAGGACAATTAAAATTGTTTTGATAATAAAAATATTAAAAGTCATATTAGTGTTCTAAATAGACGCAAAGGGAAAATAAATCCATATTTTCTCAATGTTTCTTTCTATTCAAAAGATTTTACATCAAAATAAATAATCAAATAAATTTAATTATTTAAAATCATTATTCAACCAATAAAATTCATTATAAAAAATATTTAAATATTTCCTTGATTATTAAAAAAGTTTCAAAATAATCTTTCAAAAATTTATTTCCGTAATATTTTCACATAATTTCTTTCAAAAAAGCTTTAAAATAACAAATAAATTTAAAAAGCTATTGTAGGTTTCTTAAATGCACCTCTACTCTTTTACGGTATTAAGTCTGAGGCTTTACAGGAGGCCTGGGACGCTGACTGTTCTCAACGGGCACTCCCCCTATGCAGGGATCCATGCCTTAGCTCAGCCGGTTAACCGACATCATTGTAACAGCGTTCACCAGGATTGATTCATCCTGGATCATTACGCTGCAATCCTACCATCGACCGCGAAGTCACTACTCCTCACAGCCTTCCCACCCAGATTGTATAGTTAAGCCTAGTTGATGGATTGCTAGCCCATCACTAAATACACTATATTGCCGGCTGTTCCGGAATAAATCGGATAGCTTATCAGACACTTTAGCCTAGAGACGGAATCGTTCCAAATCTAGTTTCTCAGGGACACTACGTAGAAGTATGTCTGCCTGGCCGCACAGATGATCCCTGAGGTTTCTTAAATAAACAAAACAACACTATTAAAATGCATTTGATGGATGTTAGTGGTAAATAAGATCTCACGATCGAAAAATCAGTGTTCAAATGGCCTTCTCAACCAAATTGTTATCAATTTTCGATTAATTCTATGTAAGAGATGACACAATCATACATTTAATTTAACATATAATCAGTAAAATAGGCATAATCAATGATCTGATTGTCGAAAATATTTTATTATTCAATATAATTTTATTTATAAAAGTTATGTCAATTTTTTTCTTTTATTTTTTTAAATTTTATTATTTTATTTTTTTTTAATAATGAAATATTTCCAATATAATTATTAGAATAAAATAAAAAAAATTAATAAACATTTACATAATAAAATTTTACTGGGATTTTTCCTTTTTTCTTCTTAATTTAAACAAAAAAACGTAAATAATTTTTAAAAAAAATATTTTCGTTTTTTTATTATTTTTCGATTTAATTTTTGAAGGAGTAAAGTAAAAAATTCCATGAAATTACTAAAAAAAACTAACATATTTTAATAAAAACATTGAGATAATAATTCAGAAATAATTGGGATATAGGTGAAAGTCCAGCATTTGTTTGTTTAGCTGTTCGTGTACTTGTAGCAAGTCTAAAGTTGCTCGAAAGGAGCGGAGTTTGCCATTTGGTGTGGCAACAAAATTTTAAATTAAAACGCTTAAGAAGTTCGAAAATGTCAGATAGCGGTCTCTGGTAAAAGTCTATAAATATTAATTACAATTATGTAGAATGACGCCTAATCAATAATTAATCTAATAATGTTATTTTTTCCCCTAAAATCGTGTAACCAGGATTGGCGTAGAGTGTTTCGATTAATGAGGAAAGAGGATTTTGACAAAATCTACATTGTTAAACAGATAGCTACTGGAATTATTTGATGAATTATCATTTTCATTATCTCGAAATGCCAATAGCCCCAAGTCAAAGTGACTTTATTACTATTTAGTAGCGAATAAAGCAAGATTAAGTGTCAAAATAATTAACACCGCTATTGATATCTATCGAGAGGATGTTTGCATAAAGTTTATTCATTCGTGGCAAATGCGTGGGTCTACTAATCTCTGTAGTAACATGGGAAAACATAATAAACATTTGTCGCATATATTCCGAGAGTGATTATTAGGTGTTATTCTTATCTTTATGACGCCATAAGACATAACAAAAAATTCCTGGAACTCTTGGACGAATTTTAATTTTTTTATTATATTATTTTTTATTATATTATATATATATAGTTGTTTTTTTGGTTTTTGAAATTTACCATTGAAAAAAAGCATAAAATAGTTTTGTTTTTATTTATTTTTTGTTAAACTTGTTATTAAGTAACATTCTTCCTGGGTTAGGGTTGTGCAAAAGACTCGAGGGGATGTTTTCATGTCCATTTAACATTAACCCTTATGATTAACGGTGCCCATGTGAAGTCAATCTTGTGGGAGGTATATCAAAAGTAAATGAAACGAAATCAACATTAAAATATTTGATAAAATTTAAATCTTTTTAGTGCGTTAGTTTTATTTAGAAAAGGTTTGTAAAACTATGAGAACGTAGTTAAGTTAAAATGTGTCAAGTTGAACAAAACATTTCATAAATACTATTAATTCCTATGCAATATTTTTTATTGTTTTTACTGAACGACTTTTTTACTATGTGACTTGAATTTTATGGGAAATGAAAACGTTTTCAAAAGGCAGAAAAGTTTTTATCCGTTTTGTACAAATATTTAAGAAACTTCCATTCCAGATTTTCAATTAAAACTTAAGAACAGAAATGCTGGCTGAAATCAATCAGAAATATCTTAGTCAGTTACAAAATTCTTTAAAGAAAAAATAATAAATTTTCCTAATTTGATCACAGAATCTCAAGATCGAATTAAATTTTATCCTTTAAAGGTTTATCTTAGTCGGTTTATCTTGTTTGGTATTTTCATTTCAAGAATGAATTTTCAAAAAT
>MQRK01073955.1:0-12755 GCA_001938485.1 Girardia tigrina
TGATTATACCCAAGGGCATGAAAGCCCGTTAATTTATAATTTTAAAATAATTAGGGCGAAAGCCCAACATTTAAATTATTTATTATAAAATTTTTTAAATAAAAAAAAAAATTTTTTTTTTTAATTTAAAATTTTAAAATATTTTAATTTTTTTTATTATATATAAGATAAAAGGGTATAAATACCCTAAAATTATAAAATAAAACACACAAAAAATAACATAAACTTAACAGTTTTAACAATACAAATTTTGATTATATTTAAAATATTTTGGATTCCTCCATTATTGACCACACGTTGTATTTTGGAATTGAAGATTTTTATAAATCAATTGAATAAAGTTTTGAAACAGAATTCGTTGACTTATTANTATTGTTTTTATTTGAGGAATAATCTCTTTCGAGATTCATTCAGAAGAAACTAAAACCTCAAGAGAGGATCAACCTGAACAATAATTTCATTCAAAAGTTGGAAGAACCCTTTGTAAAGGAGTCAGATAATCATATTTGAAAGTCTTATTCAAGTAGTTATTAAAAGAATATTTTCGAATACCCAACAATATTAATACATTTTTCTTGAAAATAACAATTCATTTTAATATGATTGCAAAATCTTACTCGAATGATCCATCAATACAGATTCATGCCACCAGGGACTAATTAACATCATATTTTGTTTTATTCATATCTTTTAAGATCATATGTTTTAATTTATCGTTCTTGTATTTTTAATTATACATTTTGGTAAATAAAATCTTTCTATCTTTATACTTTATGTAACTTTTATAAATATAACAGTATTATGAGTCACCCTTTCTCTTAAAGAAATCGAGTCTAATGCTACTAGATATTAGAAATACAAGATCATGGGTAATCCTTTGCCAGACCCTTAAAAGGTTTCGAAATTTCAAGAACATATGTACAATTTTACAATTTTATTAACCCAAAAAGATTTTCGTTCCATCTATTAATCTGGATCAAACAAAATTAGGAATACGATGACACATACAGTAAGAAGAATATGTCGCGTCAAGAGTCAAAGAAGTATCTTGGATAGCAACAATGGATCTTATATCAGCTTCAGATGTCAAATGAACAATTAAATAAAAATGTTTATAAAACATTCCAATTTATTTATTATACTATTGTAAACATTAATTTGTAATCTGATATTATATTTGTTTAGAAAGATTTTCGCCGAGTCAGGTCTCAAAGTTGGAGGCTTCCACAAGACCAGAGGAAGATTCATTACTGTCTGCTATATGGGCTCTTGTTGAAAGATTAAAATCTGTATACAATTTTTTAGATTGAAATGTAAAGTCAAATTACGGCCTCAAATAATACAATGATCAATGATATTTATTTCAGATAATCAAAAACTGTACAAACAGAACAATATCAAGAGTTTTCTTTCTTAAACCCAACAGAGATCCCAATGCAAATGCACTTCACAACCGGAAATTGGGGAATACCAATGGCTGCATAAAGTTGTAGGCCTCATTTGGAATATTGTCGTGGTTGTTGTAATGTTGATGGAACGACTGTTGGGCATGGTACATGGACGACTCAGTCAACTCATGTAAGCGTGACAAGTTACATTTGTCAGCAGCTGATTGAAAATGAGGATCTCTTGACATTTCCTCGATCGATGGAACACTGTTTGAAACATTTCCATCATGGTCGTTTCCTGGTCTTAGAATCTGAGGTGTGTTAAAAGCTCCTATTCGAGAGGTAAATTTGAATTTTTCTTCTCTCACACTCTTCTCTATTTCATCAATGCTACTCGTATCGAAATTAATCATGGGCAAATTATTCGAATTGATATTTCCCAAAATAGCTTCGACGCCATTCAAATCATGGTGAGGTATCTGACGATTGCTCTCCGTGTCCTCATTCGATTTTGATTTCGTGGAGACTACGTCGTCTTCATCAGCATTACTTCCGCCTTCTCCATCGGCAATTTGCATTTCACCAAACACTTTAGACGTCGACCTGTCGTCTTCTTTTTTCATACAAAGAACACCGGAGTTATCGGAAAAATGAGACTCAAACGGATCCTGCAATGAAAAAGACAATGTTAACAAGATAACATAAATAAGAGTAAATGATAACAAAAGGTTTAAGAATAAGAACATACTGAAAATATGTTATTTGCGTTGAAGTGGGAAAGATCCTTTCCCATTGTTAAAATATCAGGATTCATAAAAGTAGAATTTGACAGATATGATGGCTGAGGAGCACAATAAGAGTAAAGGGAATATGGATTCGAACATGTTGGATAGTAGAAATGATCTCGCTTGCTAAGACCAGGGGTCGATGCATCGATAACCGAATTCGAGCAACCTATATGTCGGGGAAGATGAGCAGCAGCCACAGCCACTGCGTTAANCCGCCATTACCGACATATTAGCGGCGGCGGCGGACTCCTTATGTTTGTGGATATGTTTATTAAGATATGTCTCTGAGTTGTAGTTCTTTCCGCAAATTGGACAAACGAGAATCTGAAAGAAAATGATAAAATTAATAAATAAAATTGTTTGATAAAAAATAATTTTTAACTCAATTTACCGGTTGGATGCTGTTTAATTTTATCAGTAGCTAATTTCAGTTAAACTAAAACAATTTACATTTATCTGAGAAGAAATTTATTAATAATTTTTTTATTAAATTAATTTTATTATATTTTGATTATTTTTCTTGAGAAATAATTGCGATATATTTTATCCGATTTTTTGATTTTTTGAAAATAATTATTAACAGATAATTTATAAATATTCTATAAAATTATATTATTAAGCAAAAATTAAATTTAGGGTACTCTCTACCAATCCAAAGGAGCTTATAATGTACAATGTTAAGTGAGCCTGCCCTTGAGGCCCCTCCGAGCGCCAACTGTTGTTGATTTTAGGTACTGTAAGTTTTTGGCAAGGGGATTATTATAATTCAATAAAACTACAATAGAAAATAATATCTATAAACTCTTTGATGCATGATGGGATAAAAATTACCCCACCCTTTAATGCTACAATAACAAATGCATGCTAAAATACAAAAATAATTATTATAAGGTGTGTCCACTAAAAAAGTGCACAAGTTTTAAAACCATCATAACTTTTTAATGTAATATTATTTAATTTCGTAAATTTGGAATTTAAATATTTGTTTTAATAGGTTAGAAAAAGTAAAGCAGGTATTTAAAATTTTTGGTTTAATATGTTTTATTTTAGAGACAATTATAATGATTTCAAAACGACATGAAGATATAGTCATTTTTTTCAAAATGCACAGTAAAAGTGAGACTGTGACAAAGTTTACTGGCATTCATTTTTCCAGAAGAGGCATAAATGCAATAATACAACGCTATGAGAAGACCGGCAGCATTGAAAGAAAAGTAGGAAGTGGAAGGAAACCTGTTAAAATGACGTCAGACAAAAGGAAGAGACTTCTGCAGCGTGCAACTTTGACTGTTGGACAAAGTGTGAGAAAGTTAGGTAGAGAAATGAATGTTTTAAAGTCTTACGTGCATAAGATGCTCAAGACTAATAACATAGTGTTTCGAAAGAGGAAAGAAGCCCCAAAGGGTTATTACGTGGATCAAAAGAAGTTCTGTGATGTACCTGATAATATTTGCCTTAAATTTCGAGAGAAATTCACAGTAAAAGTTTTGGTTTGGGGAACTGTTTCCAGACGAGGCATTTCAAACCTGTGCATCAGGAAATGGAAATCTATAGCTTCTAATTCGGATATTTATATCTCCGAGTGCTTAACGAAGCTTTTGCTTCCTTATCTGAATGAGAAATACCCAGCTGGTCACTTCATCTTCTGGCCAGATCTTGCTTCTTGTCACTACGCCAAAGCAAGTCTGAAGTGCTTAGAGGACAACAAAATTCCATTTGTCAAAAAAGATTCGAATCCACCTTGTGTTCCCCAAATACGCCCAATTGAAAGTTTTGGGCTCATTTAAAAGAGAAGGTGTATGAAAATGGTTGGACTGCAGATTCTGAAGACCAATTGATTCGCAGAATCAAAATTAAAGCAAAGCAGTTTAACAATTTATATTTTAGGACATTATTTGCAAATTTTAGACAAAGAATAATGCTTGCTAACTCTTATAGCCTTAATAGTTTGATATAATAAAATAGTTATTGTGTTATTATGATCTGGTCTTTGTTCAGATTTCCGTCAATTTGAAGGTCTTATTAAAAAGTTATGATGGTTTTAAAACTTATGCACTTTTTTTAGTGGACACACCTTATGTTAGCTTTAAACGATAAATAAACACTTGATGCCCAGGACACAATTCACTACAAGTTAGCTAGTATTCAAAAAACATTCAAAGCAAATGTAATTTTTGCAAGAAAAAATCTTTTTACACAAAATTCTTGTGCTTAAAAGAGTTGATGATATATATTTATCGTTGCATTGCCATGACAAGAAATTACAAGATCAATAGGTTCTTGGGTCAGGCTACGATCAGTGCTTCCAACGTTCTGACCTTTTGTTCAAATGCAAAGTTGCAAACCTTTGATTTTCCATTTCCGGTTGCTACTAGCATCTTTTACATTTATTTTTTATACCTATTTACTGCAAGGTTTGTTACAGTTATTCCCAAAATTTTAAAAACATATAATACATATTATAATGTAGTAGATTGAAACACGGCTAAGAGTATTAAGATCTGAAAATTGTATCTTACTAATTAAAGTTTCTGTTCTGATTGAGACAGGTTCATACTGAAATAACCATTCACTGTCACTAAAGAGTCTTGATACATCCAGATCGCACCAGTGAATGTGTCCAACTTTTTGTTCTTTTTTGTGATTAAACAAATTAATATAAATTTTAATTTCAGTAATTGTTTTACTTTATCAAATGTAATAATTTTTTTACGAAATTTTGAATTGTTGTCAGTGCAATGATTTTAGACGTCACATATTGCAGCGTTCTCAAGTTCTTTGTGTTGCAGAAGAAGACATGCAATGAAATCTACGTACTTTTGCAGTCAACCTACCTCTGATAACTGCTAAATATTGGGTCAGAGAGTTTAAAGGTGGTCATACATCCTTTTCTTTGATCAAGAAAATCAGGTTAGTCACTAGATACTTTGACAGAGTTCATGAAAATTGAAGAATATTGTCCCAGAAGAGCTTTTTTTTGATCAAAAGATTTTAATTCTAGATACATTATGTGAATCATCCTAACACTTTCGATACATTCGCTCATTGTTCACCGTTTGGTATTTAAAGTACATTTTTGTTAATTAATGGCATTTATTATCAGGATTAAGGGAAGTGTATTTTAAATATTACATGGAGAGGAGATAGGCGCCACCAGGTTCCTTGCCTACTGAGACACTCAAATATATATCCAAACCCAAGCCATATGCTTGTGCATAATTGAGTGCACCCACGGCCCAAAGGCTACGGTACCCAAAATTTTTTTAATATGATTCGAATAATGAACAATAAAAAGAAATATTTTGAATAAAGTCTTTCGTTTTATTAAAAATGAATTTAAAAAATAATTTGCACTATTCACACCAAAATCTGAACACCATTCTAATTACTTCACTTAAAAAGCTATTAGTTTCTTTGGTTCACCCTTCATCATTCGATATAATTAATAATGAGTATCAGTTACAAAATAATTGAGTAATTAAACTCTTTAATATTTCAAGTATTACTTAAATAATTTTTATAAAAGGTTGAATATCGCTTGAATATTAATTTTAGGATAATGTGACCTAATGAAGGTACTTGACCACGCTGGACACGTCCAGAAATTTCCGAAATTAGAACACAGAACTTTAAAATTTTTATTTCATGTTTAAGAATGTTATATTTAAGAATGATACTTCTACCATGAATTCAGCTGTCTTGTATGATTCGTTTGCGAGAGATGACGTGATGCCTCTACAATTTATGTCGTATAGCATCCATTACATTAATATTGGTATATTTTATTCTAACCGAATTGTTGCTAAACATACTTTCAACTTCTTATATTTGAGAAAAATTGTAAAATATTATCTGCCTCACATCTTTTGATTTGAATTTTTATCATTATCTGTTATCAAACTGTATTAGGTATAGTAATAATTAATGTGATTTTAAAAAAATATTTGAAACAAATTTATTTAAACAAACAAAAGAATTTAATTAGCAATATTTTCGCCGTTGTTTTCGACTACTTATGCCCAACGTTCAGGTAACATTTTAATACCTCTTATAAAATTCTTATGATTTAGATTCAAAAATTCGGTCAAGGTGTTTTTGATGCACTCTTCATCTTTGAAATTTTTTCAACTAAGAAAATGTTACCATGAATGAAACAAATGATAATCGGATGGTGCAATATCTGGCAAATATGTAGGTTGTGGTAGAACTTCCCATTGCAACTGGCGTATTTTATCAACCGTGAATCTTGATACCGT
Organism: Girardia tigrina; assembly: GCA_001938485.1. Classification (NCBI taxonomy): domain Eukaryota; kingdom Metazoa; phylum Platyhelminthes; order Tricladida; family Dugesiidae; genus Girardia; species Girardia tigrina. The sequence continues at coordinate 6,433 of MQRK01073955.1, forward strand.
GAGTTATAATGAGGAAGATTTAGGTCCTGTCGATATTTATATTTAAAATATTTAATTTTTAATCTTATCCTTAATTGCTTTTAAAATTTTTAATAAAATTCAAATAAAATGATTATTTTTTTTAAAATACTGTTACATCAGTTTTTTTGTTTTAATCCATTCATTTTTTTGCTAAAATAATATTTTAAAAATAATACTAAATAATATATCAAAATATCAAATAATATTTTATACAGAATATTTTCAAATTCAAAGTTAAAATATTTAATTATCATTTAATTAAGGAATTTAAAAAATAATGGCAATTTATATTCATTATTAAAAAGTGAACACCATTTTTCAAAATTTATTTTTGTAATTAATTTCCGCGGATCACCCAGTGCCATCTTCAGACTAAATTAACACTGGCTTTTTGCAGCTTATATATGAGAAAGGTGATTATGCAATCAATCATGTAATAAAGGCTCTATTTGAAAATGTTTAACAGAGAAGTTGAGTGTGAAGCTTGGATATTAATTTTTGGATCCATGGATCTTATTAATAAGGCCTCACACGTTACTCTTTCCCAGTAATTTTTAAATCGATTACACAGAATTTTAAAATCATTTTCTCCGATTTTCTTTTTACATTTTAAATTATGTTCGGCAATATTGCTCCAATTATCCAACCGACTATGCTCTTTGATCCGTTTGCAGAGATGACGAGATGTCTCTTCAATGTATGTGGCGTTACACCCATTACATGTATATTTAATTTAATTTTAAAAATTTTTAAAATTTTCAGTTTGATTTAAATTAAAAACAATTTTTTAAAACTATTTAAAGTTTGATCAGCGAACTAACCTAATTACCTCCTCATATAGGCTATTATCTTTTCTTCTTGCTTGTTTCAGTACTTTATTGTACCTTTGGGGTCTGTTAGTGAATCAAGACGTGTTTTAACAAATATACCAATGAGTAGCAATAAGTTTCCGATACACACAAAATTTAATTAAAAAACCTTATTTAGCATTTCAAAATATTCACCAAGAGTATATGTCCAAAGTTGCATCCTCTAAAACAACTAGTTCAAGTGGAACACCTTCACTGAATCGATTAATCCTTCCAAAGAATTACATTTGTTATTTTGCAAACCACTCTAACCAAAAAAAGCTGCAGGAATCCTCTCAATGAAAAATTACTTTTTTTCGTTTTATGTTTTTATGCTTAAAAATGGTTAATCAAATTTTATTGAAACTAAGCAGCAGTGCGCACAAAGATCACTTGTTTACATTTCACCTACAAATTTATGTGTACTCATGCTACTTTATTCACATCTGGAAACTTGCTCATCCGTTGTATTTAGAAGTCCCTGATTTCATTTATCAAAAAATATGACCCATAGACCAGTACATGTTCTGGCTTGTTTGATCACCGCTGCCTGTTTAAAAATGTCAGCGATTCTGTCATACTAAAAAGTTTAAGTGTCGGAAAGAACGATCGACCTGGTGTCCAAATTGTATTCAATCAAAAACCTGAGAACAATTTCAAAAGGAATGGAAGTAACTGTAGAACTAAAAGTTTCGAGGATCTGAGAAATCGAATCAAGTATTTATTTTAAAATTTGATATAACCATGATAAGTTATATGATACGCGCGTTTAGCACGGAAAAAGGTTTTTTTTACAGTTAAAAGTTTTTCGACTTAGTTATTTTATGAATAATTTTAGTTACTCCCCGACAAATAAATGATGATGCCAAGTGCGCGAAAATGTTACAATTAGTATATTATAAACGTGTAGGGCCTTAAAAATGAGTTTTTCTAAAATAAATATTAAAAAACATCTAAACATACAACATTTATGCAACAATTTTTTGTTCCAAAAGTTAAAATTTATCAGCACTTTATGTCTCAACTCAAAGACTGTTCTTGATAAACAGTTGTTTCAAGTAAACATAAATTATTATACTTATTGACACAACATCCATCTAAATTAATGTAATACAATAGAAGACTCTAAATACAGTTTTCTAAACCTAATTGTAGGTAAAACCTTTCTTGAGAGACATTAATTGAGAATGCTCACTAATCCATGTTTCGGGGTGACGATTGTCTCTCTAATGTACGAGCGGTGGCAAAATGTATTTCAGAGGACATTTCTAACTTGTTAACTATTTTAATGTTAGCTTAACTAAAATAGGGGTGGGTATGATAAAATTGGGTACCAAAAAGGCTCTTTTTGATGGGGTTAGAATCAATCCAATTATAATACGAAATCGTTTTAATTTACTAATATTAATGCATTGATTTTGTAAAGTTTGAGGGAGCCATTTTAGGCAGCACTTTATTTTGAGAAAGAGCAGCAGCACAAAAAAGAACTTTTGAGTAATTTAATTTTATGATAATTTTTCAATTCTAATTAAATTTTATCACTTGCAATCTCCCCGATATAATTTCGATAATAATTCCACATTTAGTTTGAAATTAAGAGAGGAATTTCATAGTTTCAATTATATATGTCTATTTGATTAATGGGATTAGGATTTTTCATGGCAAAGACAATGTTAAGTTTCTTATTTCTTAATATTTTTCTTCTGTTTTTTACGAAGAATGACAAAATATCACCATACCAATGTCATTTTTCGAAATTCGGACATGCGGGTTATGAGGGGTTAATTAAAATTTTTATCTCGCCTGAATAATTTATTATTTTTTAATTTAAAGGGTAAAATATTTTTATGTTAATATGCTTATTCAATATTTTAAAATTAAAAATGATATAATAAAAAAAATCATAAAAAATAAAATATCTATTTAAAAATAAAAAAATATCTTTTAATATAAAATAAAAAAATATAAAATATCTATTAAATATCTTAAAATTAAAAATGTCAAGAAAACAAAAATATTAAATATTTTTTGTTAAATAAAAATATTTTTAATAAGCAATTTAAAAAAAAACTTTGAAATAAATTTTGAAAATAAAGTTTAAATAATTTTTGAAATAGATTTTCGAAAAAATTTTCAGGATTTTAAAAATTAAATCGAAAAGAATTTAATAGATTCATTTGGGTCGAGATAATTAAATTAACAGGAAAATTTGTTTTAAAGATGTGAATTGTTATATAAAAAAATTTTGGTGTTTAAAAAAATGAATCCTGAGGTTGCAACCACTTCTCACACGGGTAAAGTACTACTATATATGTGAAACCCTTGTGAAGTTCAGTTTTAGTAAGAATAGGTTGTCCATGTTTAAGACATTGATATATTAGGTAAGGGGTTTTGAAATATACAAATAAAAAACGATTCAACGAAGTAATTATATAATAAAGGGTGGGTCAAAAGTAACTACACAATTTATTCTGTTTAAATTTTTTTTCAGGTTTACTTTTGTTTAAAATTTTTAAAATTATTTTATTCCATGGGCCTTGAATTTTTATAATGCCAAGATACACAACGGAGCAAAGAATATTTATGATCGCATCTTCAATAAAATTCAATAATTCAATTATTTATGTTCAGCGCGAATTTCAAAAGCGTTATAAAAACTAAAAATGTTCCCGAAAGAAGAACAATTTTAAATATTTTAAATAAATTTTTGACTTCTTGATTTGCCAAGATTTGTGTGTCCTAAGATTGTGAGATCCGAAGAAAATATCCAACGCGTAGAAGAAAATGTTCAATTCAAACCAAAATTATCGACAAGAAAACGTTCGAGTCATCTGAATATTCCGAGGACATCTCTTAGGCGAATATTTAAAATTGATCTGAAAATGAAAGCCTACAAAATTCAGATCTGCCAAAAACTTCAACCGAATGATTTTCAGAAACGAGTTCATTATTCTGTCAGAATTCTGCAAATGGTGGTCGAAATTACAGATTTCATTGACAAAATGATAATGACTGATGAGGCTCACTTTTGGATGGACGGGTATATAAATAAGCAAAATTGGAGGTTCAGAAAATCCCATAGAGATTATTGAACGAACTTCAAATCCACAAAAATGCACAGTCTGGTGCGGTATAACTTCTGAAGTAATAATTGGGCCTTATTTTTTCGAAGATACTGATGATCACCAAATCAATGTGAATGGAATAAGATATCGTCAAATGATCAGAGAGATTGTTTTACCATTCATCGAAAATAAACCAGATATGTGGTTTCAACAGGACGGGGTCACATGTCACACTGCAAATGAGACTATGAATTTGCTAAGAGATAATTTTGGTGACAGAATTATTTCAAGACGTGATAACATTGAGTGACCTCCAAGATCTCCAGATCTTAACGCACCTGATTTCTTCTTATGGGGTTATCTAAAAGACTGTGTATACAAAAGAAACCAAGTTAAATATCAGATCTAAAGAAAATTATAACCGAGATAATAAGATCGATTAAGCCATCAGTTTTAAACAGGGTAATGGAAACTGCCATAGAAAGATGTAGAATTTGTCAATCGGGAAATGGAAATCACCTAAATAATGTAATCTTTAAAAGATAAATTAATAAAATATAACTTTTAAAGTTTATTTTTGTTTTATTGTGTGTTAAATTTAATTATTAAGAACACCAACATTGGTTTTCAAACTTTTATTTTCATTACAATCAGAATTGTCTTTTGGACAACTCTCAGCGAAACTCTCGTCATTCGACATCGTTCTAAATTGATAAATTTTATTAATGTTTTTTAATAAACAATTATTCGAACAAATTTTTCATTATTTTCTGATTTTATTTTTAAAATTAAGATTTTGTAGTTTTAGTATTAATTTTTATTTACATATTAATTTTATTTAAAAATTATTTTATGTAAAGAAAGAATATTTAATTAATTCAAAACTTAGTTAAAACTATTTATTTGATTTAAATTTTAATATGAAGATTTGAAAAGATTTAATATTTTTAATGTTTTTAAATATCTTATGTTGTACTTTAAAATATAAATTAAAATTTAAATTATATAAATTATACTCGAATAATTATTTATCGTGAACATCTAAAATATCAATTTTCCATCTGGTGGGAGAAACACATTTCCAAATACTAAACTCAACATACAAAATTCAACAAACCAATTTCAACATACCAAATTTAAAATATTCCTCACATTAATAAAAGGAAAAGAAACTATAGGTTAAATAAATCGTGTAGTTACTTTCGGCCCACCCTTTATAACAGAATTCTGTAATAAAGATATTTATTCTAATGATTAAAAATAATGGCGTTTTACGTTTGAACTCATAAAGACGGCATTAAAGAAACAAATTTTATTTTTATAGACAATTCATTTCGATGGTATAACCGTCATCGTCAGGTCATAAATAAATTGTGAATTTTAAATCTGTTTAAAAGCTTAAAATATTTATTTTCATTTAAAAATAATATTGCAAACATTTAAAATCCAAAAAGTATTTTTTAATAAATCTCGTACCCCATTTGGATTTTGTTCGGATCTTATACATCAATTTACATGTAATTGGTTCAACGCCACATACATTGCAGAGACGTATCGTCATCTCTGCAAGAAAATCAAAAACAGGACCAAAATGTGGGTGGAAGTATTTTTAAACAACACAAAAAAGTTTGCAAATTGAACGAAAATATTAACCTAAATAATTTTAAATTTTTTTGTGCTAAGTTTAATAAATATTTGGAGAAGGGCTCATTAGATTCTAAGATTAATACGTAAACGGATCTCTCGTAACCTTATTGAGTATGTTTAGATGACACAATTATTCATTGGTTGCATAATTATTGCTTGCCTAAATCAGCAGATTTAAAATTCATAATTTATGACCTGATGACGACAATTATTTCGTCGAAATTAATTGTCAGTCACAAGAAAAAATTTTTCTCTAAATGTCATCTTTGTGTATTCAAATATGTTTACTTGAAAATGCTTTTAATTTATCTAACAACAAAATTTGAATTAAAACTTTATTGACAATCTTTAATTCGAAAGACCTTTTGGTATCTCATTCGTAAGTTAAAAAAGGACTATTTTAGCTACAAACATTTAGTGTACACTTTCAAGTTTCATCGTTTATATTTCATGATTTAATAAAATGTATACCCCGATTCAATTTTTTTGCAATTGATAAATTATCTAATTGCATCACGCTATATATGGAATGTTATATGTCATTCAATAGCTAATTTAAATGTCTATTAGACGTTATATTCACCCTTTTCTTTACTTACATATTTTTCTTTGAAATATTTTTATTATAAAATTGGGACATTAAAAACGGTTCATTATTTTTGCACTATACTTCAAGGCACTCAACTTAATAATAAATGACATTTATTATTATAAAATACACTTATTTTATAAGTTCACCATT
>MQRK01073967.1:0-10728 GCA_001938485.1 Girardia tigrina
AGAACACAGAAAGGGTTGTAAGTCGAATGAAAACATAAACATAAATGATTTTCAAATTCTGTGTTCTCGTTTTAAAAACTATTGGGAGAGGGTGGTCTGTGAAGCACTTTATATCAGATTTTTAGATCCTAAGATTAATGTGCAAACGGGTCTCTTGAAAACCCTATTAAGCGTGTTTAGATGACATAATAATCACTTGATGACATAATCACTACTTGCCTATATAAGCAGATTTAAAATTCATTTTTTTCTTGAGACCTGACGATGACGGTTATACCGTCGAAATTAATTGTCATGAAAAATAAATGTATATTTAATAAATGGCATATTTTTGTTATTTGAAAATAGTTTATGTTTATAATAGTTTTTCAATTAAAAAATTAAATACAATACAAAATTTGAAAAATAATAAATAAACATATTTTTTTATTTACAATTATTTAGATATTATTGGTTTGTGTAAGAAAAATTAAAAATTGTTCCTCAGAAATTTATTTAGGCAAAACTTGTTTAAATAATATGTTTATCGTTGTTATTAAATAAAAGTTTCAAAAAGGTCTTTTTCGAAAATTTCATCGCAACAAAACCACGAACCACATAAAGCAATGTTTATGTAATCATTGTGCATTTTCTAAATCATAAAAATACTTTCAATAAAGTTGAAGAAGATGGTACTTGCACATTGATTTTAGGATAAAAGGATTTGATCATCAATGCTTCATTCATCACCCTCTCCTAGTAATTTATTAAATTGTGAACACAAAATCTTAAACATATTTAAATCAGCATTACTATTCAAACAGTTCTGAATATATTGAGCAATATTGCTATAATTTTCCTTCGATTATGTTGCTGACGACAAGTCTTTCTGATGTGTATGGCCTCACACCGGTACAGAGATACTGATAAACTAAATTGGAACAGTTGGAGTGATAAATTTACTACTGAACAAACTCTCTATCTTACATGATGCAGACAAATTCTTAAATTTAATAAATAATTTTCATCATGCTTCATGATAGAGTTTGATAGGAAATAGTCAAAACAAAACTAATATTATTGATTTTGTTGTTATTTTCTATATGATTTAATTTTTCATTTTCAGATGTAATTAGTTTATTGACAGTTTTCTGAGTTAATTTTTCAACTATCGATTTGGAATATTCATTTTTATACAGCAAATCCATCAACTTATCAATACTTTCATTAAATTTAACTTGTGTAGATGCAAAGGTCCAATATCTATAGATCAAACCTTTTATTATATTTCTTTTATATTTTGGAAAGTGATTGTAATTTTGCTCAATATAGAAAGAACTGTTTGGATAATAAAGTTGATTTAAAACATTTTAAGATGTTGTGTTCACTCTTCAATATTTACTGAGTTAATATTTACTGGTCATTTTTTACTGGTTAGAAGCACTATTGATCGAATCCTTTGATCCTGAAATCTAAGTACAAACTCCATCTTCTTCAACTTTATTGAAAGTAATTTTTACATAAACATTGCTTTGGTATAAAAGTGAATATATCATTGCTGTGTTGGTCTGATGATGACGGTTAATCCGCTGAAATTGAAGACAATATATTATGACGAATTGTTTTGAGTTTTAAAAAGTTTCTATCATCATTTTCTAAATATTTATATGAATTCATTAATTAACGTTTATTCTCCAACATTTTATTTTTCAAATATGTATTCAAACATCAAAATAGTTATAAATTTTTGAAAATATAAATAAAATAATTATAAATATTATTCATAAAACAGATAAGTTTAAATGATCTCGTGTCATCAAAATATTTATATAATAGCAAAGAAATTATAAAACTTTTCCCAAAGGACATTTTATAAACAGATTTTTATCATCAATTGGGACGAATTGTTTTTGATTTTAAATATTTACCAGATTTTATTGAACTTTCGCTTCAAAAATATTTTTCAAATGTTTCATATTATTAAAGTTTTGAAAAAAAATTAAGGTTAAATTATGTTGAAAAAGAATAAACCAAAATTTTGATGTTATTATGAAAGTTTCTAACATAGAAAATATTGAAACTAGAGAGAATATTTCAACATCTTTTTCCGTGTCCACATTTTATATTTCTTAATTTATCTTTAAAATTTGAATCTTCTATTTAACATTGTTAAAGAAACTAAGAACCTTTACAATTTATAGTGTTTTAAGTCATGATGACTTGGAAAACAGAAGCAAAACTATGCTATCTAATTTTCAGGACAAGCAAACTACCAGTCCAACTTCAGTTATAAAAAACCTTTTTCTAGTAATATTATTACTTTAATATTATGATCAAAAATAAACACGTTTAATGTTTGCTACGTGTGAGTGCCAAATATAAAGAATTCAACCATGAAATTTTGTTTTCATGAAAGACGAACCATATAGGTAAATCAAAAAATCTACTTTTCTCTATATTTATCACATACTTCCAAGGTACTCATAAAATACATTGAGTACTTTTTACATGAGATCCTCTTTTAACTCTTAGTTCTTCCAGATATTTTTAAGTAATACAACAAGAAGAAATCATTCGAAACTAAGTACCTATAAAAACAACACAAAACCTGTTTTCGTCTTTTTCAACTATGTTTCAATGAATAGTTAATACTAATGAGTCATACATATACAAAATATGTCTTGACTTTTAGACTTCCTCTCAACATTTTCACATCATTAACCATAGCATAGTAGTATTTCAAACTAATGAATCCTTTCGAAAAGTCAAACTTAATCACCTTTTTGGCCTTAAAAAAACACGGAGATTGATCCGACCGAATAATTTATTCCACACGATCCATAGTTTACCCCGAAGACCTGACGGTGGTACCAGAGGTGCGTAGAATAGGCTTGGAGTCGTAGTGATGGCAAGTTTTGTATTAAGTTCGTTTAAACGGATGATTTTGATTAAAAGTTCAAAATAAATTTTTCAATTCAAAATAAAATATATTGTTTTATCATAAATTTCTCAATCATTTCCAGAAATAAAAACTTTTATTATCAAAAATCAAATCGTTTCTTTAGAGGTAATGATTGGTTGACCAATCAGAGCGAGTTAAATAATTCAATCAAAATTTTCTCTCCATTCAATGGAGTATCAACATACACTCTGACTCTCCAAAACACATGCTGACCAAACCTATAACGGTTCCACACACAATGACTCAAGGAGTCACCAATTAAAATTAAATGTCTTTATTAGTTTTTCAACGAACAAAGATCATATGATCTATATTCCAAATTATTATTTATTTGATTTTTTTATTTAATTATTTTATTTATTAATTTTTTTTAATTAATTACATGTCAAAAAATATTTTTTTGTTTAAAATCATCGTATTCCTAGTAAATAAATAAATTTATAAACTACAATTTAAAATCCTTTTCTTCTTAACTTTATGACAATATAGCGATGAGTCGAACACAAATAATCTAAAAGGGATTCAAAAAAAAAGTTCAGAGATTAAAAAACTAAAAATTTTATTTAAATATCTTGCTTATTCAAAAAACAAAACTCAATTTAACTTTCAACAATTGAAAGAAATATGGATGTTATCATTATTTCTAATAATTTTATCATTTTAACCCTAAATTTTCAAAAGTCCTTGTTATTAATTCTTGAAATAATTCTTGCTGGGGCGGCATAAGTTTTGAATGGCATTCTTTTGAAATAATATTAACCGTTCCTAATTGAGAATACTGTTTTCATTTTCGATTCGTTCTCGAACTTCATTTGGTGATACGCACTTCCCAAGCTGATATTGGTAAAGTATTTGACCAAATGTAATGTATTTAGCATCTCTTCTTTATTTGACATTGATAATAATCGTCTGATTGTGACTTTATTTAATTTTTGGAAATAGACGCTACTCTGATATCTAGTTTATTTTTTTCCTATTAACTAACGGAAAATTCCATGAAGAACTATATCTTTTCATGATATCGTTTTGGTTGTATGTAAGGTTTTACCAGTATTAGTCTTCATAGTGTTTCAATTTTATGTTTAGTTAGTGTTGTCGTCCAGTTATTCCAATTGTCTGCCATAAATATCGTTATATACATTTTCTATTATGTTAATAATTTCATTAATGATTCGTCTATCGTATCATTGCATAGTCTATTTATTCTTTTTAATCAGTCTTTATGGGTTAAGTAATCTTGTAATACCAGAATTTCTTCAGTGTGTCTGGATTCTGTATTTTGTTTTAATCTGAATTTATTCAGAAAATCCTTTTCTGCAATCATTTCAGGTTCCAATTATTTGATCACAAAAATATACTTTTGTTTCTGTATTTTTCAATCATATTCTTCAGTTGTAAGATTTCATAAGTTGCAAGTTTCGAGTAATTAGTTTTATGTCGTTTTGTCTGTTTTATCTTGATATTTTCTATTTTGGAATACTTCTGCTTTATTTAAGTAAATTCGCTCTCTCGTATTTTATAGACATTGTACTGTCGTACTCTTCAATTTCAGTTTTATACTTGGTCTTCCTTTCAATTCTCTGTAATATATTTTAAACATCGATATTTCTTCTTCTGTAATCATACTTTCACTTTTTTCATTTTTTATTTTCGGCTTCTAATAAAGAAAACCAGTGAGGAATATTTGTAATATAATTACATACAATCTTTTATACATTTATATTTATTCTCAAACATACACATACATTGGTTTTTCAGTGAAAAACACTGATAGTTTATCCCAGTGATCATTTCCCCTCGTTAACCTGTTATTTTCTGACCTTTCTATTATTTGGAATACGTTCTCTCCATGTTAATTATTCCTTTATATCAGATCTTTCAGACATTTTCTTCCAATCATCACCATAATCTTCTAGTTTTTTTACTGGATGCCTTCTGTTTATATTCTACATCTGTCCTCTATATCTTGTGTTCGCATATTCTCCTCGGCCTTTCTTCTATATCTTGTATCTTTTCTTTTCTATTGTTTACTCTCTCTAAATCTGTTTTTGTACTCATAACATTGGGTTTTCACATGCTATTTCTTATTACAATGGTTGTATCTGACAGTTTGGCATTCACGTCTCACAAAGCCTTCTTCATGGTACACCAAACATGTGATTCTTGTCACTAAAAATTTCTTTTTGGTTTTTCCATCTTTTTTTTCTTCATATCTTTGTCTTGGTTTTCTTGTTCTATATTTCATCTTCTTCCATTTATTATCTTCTTTGTCAAGTACATTATGTCTATTATATAAATTATATTATATAAATTTATATAATATTTATATCATATAATATATAAAATTAAATGAATTGATAATTTTAAAATAAAAAAATCAATGACATTTTTCATTATCAATTATGCTACAATGTCTATGTTGGATTTATTTATCGCTTAGCACCGAAGAACATTAAGACGAAAAAATATTATCGTAAAATAAGAAACTCAGTCAACTATTTATCCTTTATCAAATACCCGTAACCTTCAGTCCAACATTGCAAATTCGGATCGTTTAATTATCTTACAATTTATCAAACTCCTAATAACAAAAGATGAAAACTCGACATCCATCCAAAATTAATTATTTTTGTCAATCAAGTAGAAATTACAAAGAAATTTGTAAAAAAAATTCCCTCAAAAAATTTCAGAAAAGTTTGACGTTAGATATTTTATTTAACTTTCATACTACCCAATTCTATTTTCTGTATTTAGTGGTTATTGTTAGTTTAAATGCCTTCTTCCTGTTTCTTCCTTCCGTTTGTAATTTATTATTAATATATTCTCGATAAAAAAATTGGAGTTTACTTCATATATATTTGATTATATTGTTAAGAGAGTTCATTGAACTTTATTTTTGTTCAGATAGCTCTTTTATTATTATCTTCTTTATCAGGTACTTATAAAATCTTTTGTTCATATTCTTCAACTCAAATTTCAAATATTCGTTGAATTTGAATATTCCTTCTTTGTATAGATATGAAATTTCAATGGAAGTGTGTATAAGAAACAAGAGAAAGAAAGCTGAAGAAACAAAAGTAAAGAAATTTGAAGATCGAGACACTGAAGGTCTCGAGATTTTGTCAAAATCAAAAGTAAAGAAGCAAAGAAAAAAGGAGAAGAAAAATTTGAATCTGTTATTTCTGAAGATCGTGCAGATGATATAATTGAAGAAAAAGTAAAAATATAGAAAAATAAAATGGCAATGTTTAATTAAAAAAAATCTAGTTAGAAATATGGAAAAAGGATAGAAAAGCTAAACAAATTGCTAGAGAAAAAGAAAAAATATGTGAATTTACATTTAAAAGTTCGTTCAGCAGTTGGGCTACAAAGAATACGAGATTTAGAAATCGATCATGCTGGATTAGATTATTTAGTGAATACGACTCAAAGGATAGTAAATGATTTATTTTCTGTAAAAGGAGAATTAAAATCAACTCAAGAAAAATTATGTTGCTGAAAAAAACTAGGGGAAAGTAGTAATAAAAAAGTTTAAGAGGAATATTATAAATTATGTAAAGAAAAAGATAAGAAAAATAAGAAATTCCAAGAAAATAATAATGAATGGACACCAGAAAAACAAGAATATTTTAGACAAATGTATATAAAATTTAATATAGAAAATATGAATAAAGAATTATCAAGTTTTAATAATTATATTTCGGAGGAAGAAGAATAAATTTAATCAAATCAAACCAAGTTAAAACAAGTTACACCAAGTTAAAAATTTGGATACCGAAAAGCTATACCAAAATATGTCTAATTAATTAAGTATATATGGGTATAGCTTTTCGGTATTGTATATTTGTTTTAAGAATAAAAATTATTTGATGTTATCATTGAAGAAATTTTTATGAAATTAATAAATTGTATGTTCACTATCATTATCGTTATCAGTATTAGTACTTTTTGGGAAATCATCGAAAATTCATCGATTTTGGCCTATTTTTCACTATTCTTTTCAAAATTTTGACAAAATTATAGATCCAACTCAAGAATACCCAATAATCCTTGGGTAGCGAGCTATCTACCCAATAAACATACTACTTCCATACCTAACAATTTTTATAAAGGTATTAGGTTCAAAAAATATATGATCCATCTCATGAACTTTGCTAAATATAATTCTTCATTTCATAAATATGTGGTAAAAAAAGTCCGATACCAGTGATCTGATGATAGCGGTAAAACCATCGACGTTTTATATCCCTAAATATATTTTCAATAAAGTACTTCCGTAATTATTATTGTCAGATATTATTAATATATTTGTACTCTCTAAATAAACTTGATTAAAAGATTGAATTAAAATATTTATTGATGAGCAAGAGTTATCGTAAAGACTATTGATATTGAAAGCCTATTGCCGGTAAGATAAGTTTAATGTGATGTTCCAACCACTCTATAAGGTATATTTTAATGTATAATAATTAATGTAAATAATTAAAACCTCATGACGACCCTTTACACCTTCGTCCGATACTTGAAAAGGTTTAGTAGTTAGAATGTATGGTGATGTTTAGCATTTTATATTTTTCAAAATTAATAAAAACACAAATCTTAATTACTTGTTTCAAGTTATTTAAATATTTTCAACCATCAACAAACGAAACAGTTGATTTATTTTTAATATTTTACATGTTTATAATAGAATCATGTTTCATCTCATATTAATTAAAGGCAATTTACCGCGAGTTAACAACCGACGCCTAGTTATTTATTGATACAAATCTGACAACTAAATGTATCCACACAGATATATTTCCATTGCGGTTTCATTGAATTAAAAATTTTCTTCCCTTGGAAATCGCAGGATATTCCTCTCATCATTCAGCCTCAGTGACTGACTTCGCATGACTTCTTTAAAAGGATTGAAATGTTTCTTTCCTGATGTGAGTTATTTAAAATAGGCAAATTCGATTAAATTAGTGATATCATATCAGAATATCATATTAACGCCAAACTAGTAAATTAAAAAAATTAAATTTTTATATCCATTCTTTATGCAAACAGAACTCTCTTTGCCGACAAAGTTCTTAACATTTAAAAAATTTTAATTAAAAAAACACAATAATAATTCATATAAACTACTTATAATTTATAAGTAGATATCTTGCAATTAATATTGTTCGGGAACTCCGAATTTTCCTTTTTTTCCTTTAAAATGTTTTTTTCATCTTAAAATGTTTTTTTCGATTAAATTTTCACATGATCATTTATTGTCATCGAGAATGACTAAGTGTGCAAAGATTGAAGAAAATTGATTGAATAAAAAGCCTTCAAAAACAGGTTTCTAAATTCCATGGATACATATATATGTCATTTAATGTCATTTCAATTAAACACATAAAACAAAACAAAAGTAGCTCTGATTTACAAAGTTTATAAGTAATATGTATGGAAACTAATGAGAATGAGATTTTCTAATCATACCAAGTAAACATGCTGAGTAATTTATGTTATCATGTGTATGTTAATCTCGTGCATTATGACTCGCGACCATCCGACAATCAATTGTGTTTGGTAAGTTAAAATTCATAAAATCATCATGGAAAAGATTTAATTTTACTGTTGCACAAAATTTAAACTTTGTGTTATTGACATAGAATATTAACCCGGTATGTTAACTGTGTTTCATTGGTACAATAGGAAAAATGTTGTGAGAGCATTGTTTCTTGATTTAAAAACTAATTAGTTTTTAGCTTCAAGAAGATTTTTAACCAAATATTGAAAGACTTAGTTTTTTTAATTAGAAAAGCCTTTAAAATACTAATATTTATATGATTACACATAGATATCTTGTAGCAGTTGTTCTACAGAAAATATATATAAATTAAGAAAAGCAATAATTTTTGTAATAAAGGATTTCATGATTGCATTAGTATTGCAGTTTTAGTGAAGAAATGACTATCTTTATTTTACCGTTACTCATCTCAATCTTGATCGTCACCTTAGAAAACGATATTGTGTCGTTTGTCTTGCTGCTAACTCTGCCAACCATACTCTCAACCAGATCATTTGAATCATCAACACGCAAAATCTTAAGCAGATTTTCTTTCTCTTTATAATATCGAATTTCGAGACCCGTGTGAAAGAATGTCCGCTCGACGATATAATTAGTAGTAGGACTCAAGCAACTTTTCCAAGTGGAACTCTTCTCCAATTATCTCAATATGTTTCTGCTTCAAAAAAGCAATTCGAATGCGATTTACGAATGGTCTTTTACGTTTCTATAATTCATTATTTAAAAATGCGAAACGGAATCAAATCGATAAAAATCATCAGAAATTTTAATAACAATGCTCGGAATATTAAATTCTCTCATATTCATGAAGAAACACTCTTTTTCGATTAAGTCACACCATTTATCAATCTTCATTGTATCGAATTCATCTTTGGCTTCATCGAATAAACAAATGAGGTAAGTTTAGACCCAAACGTTATTAAGATACAAAGTTTCAAGGGAAGCTTCAAGTAACAATGGAGTTAGATGGTAAGGACTAGTAATATTAATCACAAAAGATATGAAAAGAGAATTTATTCAAAGAAAGTAATGACATAAAATATTTCTCTACTTACTTCAATTTTGATCAATATTTTGATTTATAATGGAAAACCTTCCCAAAAATAACTGTGACGGAAACTCATTCTGAGATATCCACTATAAATGTTTTTTCTTTACATTTCACTCATTAAAACGAAAACTCGCCAGAAAAAACCACTTCTGATCAAAAAACGACGAAAACTTAAGGTCACGTAAAGACACTAGAGAATTTACTATTTAGAATTTCCGCTGAACGTTCTCTCAATCTTAATTGTATTGATCAAGAAAAAGTGTAACACAGCTTAAAACTAATGGTTTTGCAGTCCATTCTTGAGTAAAAGAATCCCGTCCAGGCAAGCTACTTCCAGCTAAAGTAGAAGTTGTAGATCTTTTATATAAGGAATATCATCATTCAATCTTCTTCCAATTTATCCTCTGCTGTCATTATGAAATTAAAGCAGGTCAAAACTTGGAGATGCCGTTGTGTTTTTCGGTCACTTAATGTCATGAAGTCGAAACCGTATGGTGAACCTCGGAAATAAATTTCACCACTGCACAGAAAAAAGTCTTCATATTAATTGATATCTTTTTATGGTTCATTTTTTCATTTTGATGTTAATTTTCTGTTAAGACTTTTTAACACTTTTACTTTAAAATCAAATAATTACTGAAACTTTAGTAACTTTTGTAAATATTTCGTTTCAACTTCAACATGGAGTAATTTATGTTAGTAAATCTCTTTAATCATTAAAGTTTCTATTAAGTATATGTGCATTGCAATAAGTTTAAGATTGCTGGCCACATCTTTGACAACAGAACATAGTAAAACGTTTAGAAATGTTTAATTAAGACTAAATAATTCACTTTTGCTATATCAACCTTTATCTTGTCTTATTTTTTAGGATTGATTTAGCTGCGTTGATTCTAATAAACAATCTTATTTTTGATATCTAGTGAAGAATAGGTCAATAATTTCCTTTAAAGTCTCCCTTCTTCTGGGGGACACTGTAAAAGAAATTGGACATTAAATAACCATGATATGGCTAATATACCTATCAGGCAGAGAAAAGGCCATTGCAATTGCAACTGTCCGATCAAACATCCGATGGTGTGCAAGAATGTGGAAGGCCTTCTATGATGGACGTGATGTCCTCGACTTGTCCGAGTGTCGTGATCGTAAACACAATCCAAGAGATACTCTTCT
>MQRK01073975.1:0-11141 GCA_001938485.1 Girardia tigrina
ATAGATTTTTGAGCACTTTTTTGAGAATTTCAGAAATTTTCGAAAAAATCGATTTATCAGCACTTTTATGAAAATGTTGATGTGGAATCTGAATGTACGTATGTGGGTTACTATTCAAGGGCATGAGCACTTTTTTGATATTCTGCTTCCTTGTACTTTAAAATCAAAGTACCGAGACTGTTTTCATCATAAGCGAAGCTCTCGTTGGGGTGATAATCAAATTAATTTGTCAGAATCCCTTTTCACATTCGCAGGAAAAAATGGAAATTGTATTAAGAGCATGTATCAGAGGAAGAATTCTTTTAGAATATGTTCTTTTCGTAAGATAATCACGGAATCCATGAATGATTTCTCTTGCGTTAAGTTGTAGCCTGCTACACAATTTCTCAATTTCCGCTTTTACAAATGTCAACTGGTTGTTCATGTTATCTATCCAATGGCTCTGATCTAGTATGTTAGTCCATTGAGCTAGGTCAACATCCTCATTAGACAGTAATCTTTTCGCAATTGATTCGCTAAGTTTCTCGTAAAAGAAATTTGCATCAATAGGAGGGCCATTTTTGTAGTATCTGTTGTGTAGTACAATTTCATTAAATATTAAAGAATAACAGCATTTGCTACTTGGTACATTTACAAGCTATATTTACAAGCTATAAATCGGCAATTTTCCGCTCCAGTAAGTAAACGCCGATTATTGTATATAAATATAAACGAATCTGGCAAAAAAGGTATGGGAACGGAGCTCCCATGAGTTACTACAGAAAAAAAGCACTGTGTATATTAATTAAAAATTTAATTTTAAAGTCATTATTTGCATTTCAAAATTATGCGAATAGTTCGACTGTTCATAACATTCAAAATATCAATCCTCAATCTTGGTGAGAAAAATAAAATCCTTCATATACTTACTCAACGCAACATACAATAAACATCATTCGAAAATATTCCTCACAGACCCCTTTATACAAGGTTAAAAATTTGCGAATTTAGAAGTTTACAATGTTTACCTTGAGATTTTTACCTCATAATCAAAGGAGTGGTGTCAACATATAATCGAAATATTTAAAGCTATGTCTAAAGAAATGTTTAAACACCAATTTGATTTTTAATATTTTTATTAACATAACAAGTTTGATTGTCTTCAAAACAATATTTATCGAAGCTTTCATATATGTTAAGAGAACTCACAAATTTGACAGAACATTTATTATATTCACATTTCTTATCATCTCTATGATGATCAATAGCATTGCTTTCACTTAAATCCATCACTCAATTTTTAATATTTTTAATTATAATCTGAACCAACTTGAAGAAAATTATTTTATTTCAAATATTTAATTTAAATTTTATTGGTTAAGAGAAAATTCTTTATATAATCATTTTTAAACATTAATTTAATTTTAATTATTTAAAAATTTACAAAAATAAAATCAATAAATTAATAAAAATTAAACATTGAAATATTAAATCTAAATTTAAATAAATTAGTTTCAGATTATAAGAATTAAAATCTTAATCATCCATCTGATTAGGAAAGGCAAAATCCAAAATCAACACAACATTTAAACATGCAAACACTACACAAAAACATCCACACACCAAATATTCCTCACATCCCCCTCGATTTAAATGGATTTTGCCATTTCACATTTCTGATCAAAATTCTACCATCTTCTAGCTCCAATTCATAACGCCTTTTATGTCTTCTACTTTTTACTGTGGCTGGACCCTTATCACACTCTTCTTCCTTTGTAGCGTTTTCTTTTTTCTATCAACACTTTATCCCCTGTATGAAATATTCATTTTGTCTCTATCGTATTTTCGCTCCTTTCTTTCTTATTACAACTCTGTTTCTTAGTATCTTTCCACCAATGTCTTAGCTTCCTACCAAATATCATTTCTACAGGGGAGATACTTGTGGTAGCTTGAATTGTGCTGTTCATCATAAATTCTACTTCTGGCAGAATTTCCTTCCAATTTTTGTGGGCTTGATCTTTTATCCTTAAGTTCGGAGCGTCTCAAATAGTTCTAAATTGTCTTTCAATGATGACATTGGTATTGTGATGATGATTCTCCAATTCCTCGTCCCAAAAGTCCAGGATCGCATCACGTTTTAGCTGGCATAAATATTCTGACATTTTTAGTACGATTCTGTTCATTGGGCACGCCACTGATGATATCAAGTTTATTCTCCACAGAGACATCGATTTTTAGATCATCGGTGAATTTATCATGAGCCATTATGACATTAACATCATGTAGAACATCTTTTGATCGGTTTTTGTAATTGGAAGTATTTGATTGAAATATTTTTTCCCGAAGCTCAAGTGTCATTTTCGCCGGAGCCGATTTCTTACCTTTTATAATTTGAAAATAATTGTTCATGAAAAATTGTCGATTTTAAATTAACGAATATATTGATTAAATTTACAAGCAAAAATGGCAGTTCGAATCAACAAAAATATATTTTTAAAACAAAAATTCTCGCGCCAAAATTTCTAAAAAATAAATCAGTTAAACAAATCGTTCATCAGATTTTCTGAGATTTCTACTGTAATTAGTTTTATCAATCGAAAACATTCGGAATTAGAAAAATCATTATCACAAGAGTTTTCCGAATTAAGCGCTTCTGATTTATCCATATCTTCAGGAATTAGATGTTTAGGATCATAAAAGTCGAAAAAATAATCTTTAATTCGGCTTCGAAATTTTACTGATTATAGAAATTAGTATAATTGGATTTTATTTTATCCAACTGATTTAAGGATTTTTTAAAGTCTTCTTTCAAAATAGTTTCACTGTAACTGTTAGGAATTAAAAATGTTAGGAAAATTTTTGAAAGAAGGTTATACCGTGTTTCCCCGATAGTAAGACACCCCCGATTGTAAGACGTATCGGGAGTTTCAGAAGGGTCAGCTAATATAAGCCGTACCCCGAAAGTAAGACATAGTGGGGCTTTTAGGGATAAAAAGAAAGTAAGACACTGTCTTACTTTCGGTGAAACACGGTATTAAATATGTACAAATTTAAATTTTTATATAATTAAATATGTAACATTCGAAAAAATAAAATTACTAAAATTAAGAAGATCAATTAAATTGCTAATAAAATTTTTTGATAGTTTTAATATAATATAAAAAGTAAAAAAAGTGTATAATTTTTATGTGAAACGATTTTAAAAAAAAGTAATGAAATTAAATGGAACGATTAAATATTTTAAAATGTTATCGCAATATAAAATTGATTTATATAAGAAATTAAAAAATCAAATATGAATATTTATAAGTATTTTTTATCTATATCGGCTTAAGATTTATAAAACAAATAGTTTCTTAAAAAAATAAATTTGTTTAAATATTAGATTTAAACATTTTTTTAGTATAATAAAAGTTTTAATGTCTGCTACTAATAATTCTGACGATGTTCCAAGAACCACTAATAACCTTGATGAATCTTCAGAAATACCCCGTAATTGTCACTAATGAAATTTAACGTCTCAAACATGTCTAAAAGTGCCAAACTGTGAGAATAATGATGCATGACTTACTAATGAATTAATTTTTACTAATGATTAATTTTCTTATTTTTAATACGTCAGTAACCATTTTTTTTATATCTAAAGATTTTATCGTCTTTTACTACCACCTCTCAATTCTTCTACAATTGTTATTTGGGGATTACGGATATTCATTTTTAAGCGGACTTCTTGAAGTATTAGGTAGAATATTTTATCTTGAAAATCAACATGTTTATTTATTAGAACTGTTACAACAACATTATTGATTACCATGGTTTTATCGATATCAGATGTATCGAAACAAATAATTGGGTAAAAATTTTTCTAATCTTTCAGGGATAGTAATGGAGCCTTATCTTGAAATCCGCGACAAGTTTGAACATATGCATTATAGAGATCGTAAAAATTATTATTGAGGGAATTATTTACCATTGGTTGAATGGGATAATATTCATTATTTAATTTCAATTGAACGGTAAATTAGCTTGCATTATCCATTATAAATAATATCCATTATAAATAATGAATTATTTGTTTTATATTCTGAAGCTGATTTCTTGAATCCGAAAATAATATATCTTGGTAAATATTCTAAATAGGAAACATTCCATGAGAATATTTTTGTCCTGCTAATGAGTATTCCATGGTTGTTCTGCGTAAGAAATCAACATAAATCGGCTTATCTTTAAGGCTTAATCGCTCGACTAATTGCCCATATGAATCAGCATTTAATTCCAATTGATCCATCACTAATTCCAGGGAACTGATTTGAATTGTTTCTTTTGAATCTTCTTTCCGAAAAAAATATTTGCATTATCGATTTTGCGAATAGCTGTAAATTCAATAAAAACATTATACAGAATTCGGTTATAATTTTGTAAAAACCCGAATAAATGTTTAAGTGAGATGCTTCTCACTTAAACATTTATTCAGGTTTTTACAATTTGAATTTTTTCACATTATCATATTGAGCTTTACGAATATCGTCTCCGTAATTTAAATATCCATAAGATATTGTTTTATCTTGGGCTTGTAAAGGTCCAATTTCGTAATGATCGGGAATAAATCCGGTGATTTCACCGCATGGAATATAATTCTGATCTTTTGAAACATATAATAACATATCAGATGCGATTCCGGGATTATTAATTGTTTCAACAACGTGAGCTCCTAATTTTAATGACATTGACGAGAATAATTTTGGGAAAAATTGGATTCTAGATACGATGGTTTATCCGCTACTTGATCTTTCATTTCTATTTCATAAACGAGTTTAGCATTACAAATATCTATTGGATCTGTTGTTTTGGATAATTGAAATACTATTGGTCCATTCTTATTTTTGTTTTCCGTTGATCCAGAAGTTGGGCATATTCTTATCAAATTTGTTTTCTTTAAAACGTGAGAAAATTCCTTATTAGAGTCTAAATTCAAGATTCCTTGAGGTACTAGACCTGAGACTAATTGACTAACAGGTTTTTCAAAAGTTGTTTCCATTTTCTTATTTTGAATTTATTTTCTATTTGATAACCGAAGGTATCTTAGATTTTTGTAAATCTTGTTCGTAATAACGCCCGAATAAATCTTGCGCCTGATAAATCTCGTAATTTATATGTCACTAGGTATTCCTGATCTAATACTTTTGCGATTTCGTATAATTCTCTAGTCCATTTTACCTCGTAACCTTTGATATAATTTCTCTTTTTACGCTCTGCATCCGTTAATAATGATTTCGCGATGAAAATTCTTACCTTATCCCCGATTTTAAATTTTGATTTAAGATTATGTGATGAATCATAAGCTTTTTCGGGGATTTTTCTCACTGGAAAATCGGGCATCTTATTATTAAACATAACATCATTCGGAGTCTATTTTGTAGAGCTATGAATTTTATTATTGTATTCATTAATTATTATATCCAATTCTTTTTGATTAATCTTTTTCTGATTTTTACGGGTAAATAAACGATATATTTGACATTTTATTGTTTTATTAAATCTTTCAATAAATGCCGGTTTCTCTTTTACATAGTATAATTTTATATTATTTTTCTCACAAAATCGTTTAAAATCTCCAGTTTGGAACTCAGCTCCGCGATTAGTCCAGAGATAATTGGGAATAATATTTCCGGCTTCATGAATAATTTCACGGAAAGCTTTTAATGTTGCTGCAGCTGATTTATTCGGTAATAATTTATAAAACCCGTAACGAGAATAGATATCAATTACAGTTAAAATTGGAAATGGAACTGATGATGATTTGGTATTTTTCTTGGGTATTTTTAAAGTTGGTAAATCAATTTCATCAGCTATTTTCTCGATTATCTCATTTTCAATATATTCCCTGGTTAAAAATATTAAATCAGCAGACCAGATATGATTCGGTTGATAAACATTTATTTTGAGAAAAACTTTATTTTTATTATGAGGAAAATGTAATTCTCTGACAAGTTGGTCTTCATTTGATTTTATTTTATTATTATGTAATTTACTTTTTAAATGTTTATCCTTAATCTTAATATTATAACTTTTTTCACAAGTTTCACAGTAAAAAAATTTTTCATCACCAATTTCACCACCAAAGACGATTTTACTTTTCATTATGAAATTGATTAGAAATCTTTCAAATTTTTGTCTTAATTTCAGATCTTGAAGCTGATTGATATCGTGAATTAAATTGATATCAGCCAAGTGTCTATCACGAATATCATCGCTCCGATATGCCAAATCATGGCGATAACATGCTTCATCAAGACCATCAACAGGCTCATTTTCTTCTCCTAAAGGTTTATCGGTATTGGGATCTAAACGAATATCCAATCTCGTTAATGGGCCACAATAATTTTTACCAGGTAAATGCAATTCGCCGTATTTTGTTTTCATAAAACTGGGGATATATTTTGCACAATTAGCGAGATTTTGTTGAATATCTCCGCGAACTGTTATTATTTTATTATTGGTCATTTTTAATAAAAAAATCTCAACTATATCCTGTTAAATTATCTTAATCGCGAATACAGAAGAGATAATATATGTTTTAGATTGAAATATTAAATAAATCCCCTAATATCAAAACCATAAATAAACTTGTTTTCATTTAAATATAAACATAAAAGAACTCGAAACCGTTTGAAACCCTTTATGAAATTAGTACATCTTTCTGCTCTTCATCACTACATTCTTCTATTACTATTTCTTCTTCTTTAAATATATTTTTATAAATTTTTTTCTGGATACGATCATAATAGATATAATTATGCTTCGCATTATTCCAGTGGTCCATTATTTTCTGTTTATATAATTCAGTACAACGTTCATTGAACATGAATAAATCGTTGAAAATATTTGATTTATCTCGTTTTCCAAGTTCGAAAAAGATGAAACTGTTACTATTATTACGGATTGAATGTTTATCAAGTCCATAAAAAGATTGGGAAATATAAATGGTATTACAATTATTATGTCTTCCGCGGGTAAAATATGATTTCATTATTTTCTGATCAGATAAATTGACAACACCATCGAAAATGATAAGATTTTTAGCGTCTTTGGGTAACGAATCACAGGGAACAATTTGATTTGGATCACTTGAAAATAAGACGGAAATCGCTTTTTCGGGGTCTCTAATTAAGTATTTTAATTGCTTTTTAGCAGTAACAGAACTTGTAATATATCTCTTATACGCATAAACCAAATATTCCGGAAGAGGGATATAATCTTTATCAGAATCATTGCCTAATTCATCTTTTATCATGGTTAAAAGCATATCTTGTTTATCAAAAATATCGCATAATCCGGCTTTTGTTAATGCTGATCCATCCTCAAATCGAAAACCATTTGCAATGACTTTCAATTCCGGCTGATCAATTGTTGTGGAATAAAAAATTAGATTATTGAAATCAAGGAAATTATCTTCCAGCAACATTTTAGATAATAAAACATTTTTTTCCACATCCCGATTCGCCAACTATAAGGATTCTAAAATTTTTGGGGAATAATTTATTATTGAATTTGGATTCATATATGTTTAAAATATTTAATTTTTCTTTAGTCATTTTTATATGTAAATGTAAAAATACGTTGCGAGGTTACGAGTAACTCATTTTTGAATATTTAATAAATTGTTTTAAAAAAAATGAGTGAAAAAATTTTTTCTGGCGATTGGAATAATATTGAAGAATATTTCAAGTATAGTGTAGAAAATTATTATAATAAAATAATTGAATTAAAAGAAAAGAGTTACGAAAAATAAGAAAGGAAGAAAATAAAAATTTTAAAAAATACAAAAGAAAAATTTCTAAAGATTTAAAAGATGAAAAGGAGAAAAATTATTTTCTCCAAGAAGTTGAAAAAATTTATAGAAAACAAATAGATTTAATAAATAAATTAATTATTGAAACATATAATGCTATAAAAAATATTTAATACAAAAAAAAATTATTATGGCTTTGATAATTACTTCATATATTACTTTAATTCATTATTAAATCTTTCAAGTTGCTGTCTTATGCTTATATGTTTATTTAAATTATTAAATGGGACAATGCACATTTTAACCTCATTTTGATGATTTTTAGCTATTTCACTCACTGAATTAGTATCTATTTGATTCCGTTTTAATAATTTTTCATATTCAATTATTTTTAATCGATCTTTTTCTCGTTCTTCCATCATATTTTTTGTACATTTATTATTTGTACATTCATTATTATTTCCATTAAATTATTTTTGACAATTTCAGAAAACTGTTTTTCCAGTCATACCGCCATACATGTAGATCGATTATCCAAATCATTTCGTTTATGTATTTTAATTATTTCCTTTTCAATTATATCATTAAAATTTTTATCTTCCAAATATTTTTTTACATCAATATCATAAGTATTTTTATAATATTCTAATATATTATCTTTCTTTACGGATAATAAAACTTTAACCATTTCCGATTCGTTTTTCTGCCAAATTTCTATTTCATTACTCATTTTTATATGATAAAAATAACAATTATTGTAGCAGCAATAATAAAAACAAAGATTAAAATGAATAAATAATTTATTATTCGTTCAAGATTCCATTTTACAATTTTCATATTATTTATTATTTCAATTAAATTTTCCGTTATTATTTCCATTTTTTATTTTATATTTTTAAAAATTTCCATTTCTTCTTTTACACTGGCTTTAATTGCTTTATCTTCTTCATCATCATCATCGGTTTCTGATTCACTTTCAACTTTTTTATTACCAGAAGCCGTAATAATATTTTTTTTATTTCCTTTTCTTTTATTTTCAGTATTAACGGGTTTTTCATCTTTTTCTGGCGCATTAACCAAAGGTAGAGACTCTTCAGGCCTCTTATCTCGATTTCGTTTCGTTCTTCGTTTTTTCTTTTCATACCCCCTTATTGGATCAACCCCTAATTCTTTACGAATTCGATTAAAAACATATGGTGAAATACCAATTTTGTCACAAATATCTTTATGTTTACGAAAAGGATCCAAAAAATATTCATTTGTATAATTTCGTACAATATTTGCACGATATTCTTTCTTTTTCTCTCGTATTTCCGCATCAATTTTTAATATGTCTATTTTTGTTAATATAATATAACTTTTGTTAAATTCATTTTTATTATGGAAAAAAATTAAAAAAAAATCGTGAAGATAAAATAAACATAACAAATGAACAAATCATAAAATATTGAAAAAGATTTAAATTAATATATTTCTTTCCTTTCAAGTGAAATAAATTAATCGATAAACAAAAAATTAAAATTAAAACATATAAGACTTACTCAAACTAAATTGATTATATATTTTTTATTTATTTATTAAAAAAATTTATATTTTTATAAAACTAGCCAATCTTCGGATTGGCTTTTCGGTACCCGATTTTTTTATTTTTCAAATTCATTTTTATTGTAAAATAATATGAATTTCGGGTTTTGAAAAATTTTGGGAATTTGAAAAATTTTGGAAATTTGGAAAATTTTGAAAAAAAATATTTTTGAAAAATTTAAAATTTTAATAAAAAAATTCATGATAAAAAAATTTTATGATTTTTTTATCGATTTATGGATAAAAAAAGGGGTTTGGTGAAAAATTTCACCAAAGTACTTTTTTTGCTCGTAAAATCGATAAAAATGGAGTTTTTTTTAAAATTTTAATTTAATGGTTTATGTTATTTATGTTTATTTAACCTAACCCTAATAATTATACTTCTGACATCGTTCTAAATTGATAATTTTTTATTAATGTTTGTTAATAAACAATTATTCGAACAAATTTTTCATTATTTTCTGATTTTATTTTTAAAGTTCAAATTTTGTAGTTTTAGCATTAATTTTTATTTACATATTAATTTTATTTAAAAATTATTTTATGTAAAGAAAGAACATTTAATTAATTCAAAACTTAGTTAAAACTATTTATTTTATTTAAATTTTAATATGAAGATTTNNNAAGATTTAATATTTTTAATGTTTTTAAATATCTTATGCTGTACTTTAAAATATAAATTATACTCGAATAATTATTTATCGTGAACATCTAAAATATCAATTTTCCATCTGGGTGGGAGACACACATTTCCAAATACTAAACTCAACATACCAAATTTAAAATATTCCTTACAATAATTATTATTAAAAAAATTATTTAAAAAAAAGAAATTAAATTTAAAAAAGAAATTAAAAAAAGAAAATATTAAAAAAATAATAATATCAAATTTACTCAGTTTTTAAAGAAAAAACAATTCCATTTAAATGGCATTTGTGCCAACAATGTAGGTGCAAGTGCACCGTGCTAATAAGAAAATATACGGTACAATGGCACCTAGTGAAAATTGGCATTTGCGCTATCAATTTAGGTGCGAGTGCACCAAGTATACCAAAAAATAAAAAAATAAATAAATCAATAAAGGGTATAAATACCCTGACTTTTATAAGAAAGTCAAAAAAAGTTGGGAAAAATATTTGGTAAAAAAGTGTAAAAGAAATTAAATTTTTGGAATCCTCAATTGTTAAACAAACTTTGTATTTGAAGTCAATTGTAATATTAAAAAATAAAATCAATTGAAACTGTTGGTTCAGTTATTGTTGTTCAAGTTAATTGATAATAAATTAAAAGATATCTCTTGCGAGATAAATTGTTTCATTTGATTGTCTCTTATAGGCAATATTAAAGGTTGCAAAAGATTTAATCTCCTGCGAGATTATATTATATCAAATATTCCTCCAAGCCATGACATCGTGTTGCCCAATCGTCCACACGCGTCCGCGATCTGACCCTAGTGTTTATCAACACTTTACCGAAATAATTTAAAAGGGTTATTGACGCGACATGAAAATGATCATCTTTGTCCTTSACAAATTCAGCGTCCAAAAATCGAAGACGGTGCTGGATTTCCTTTTGGGAAAGACTTTTTCGAATGAAGGATTGTCTCTGCGCAACTAGTCGCTCACTGACTTGAAAATCAGAATTTATGCGCAAATGCGTTAATTGATAGAACGGGTTAGGGACGTCGTCTTGAAGCAAAAATTCGACGGCGAAAACGGCAACTTTAGCAGGCGTACTAATGAGAATATCGTTAATCCTTTCAACTTCTTCCTCGGACCAATGATCC
>MQRK01074061.1:0-13966 GCA_001938485.1 Girardia tigrina
CAAGCTGGTGACCAGCAGTAAGGATCCGAGTATCTCCGTTTAGGTTCAAAACTTTGGTTTTACCGATGTTAATTTTGAGACCTAAATCTAAAAAGGATGCATTTAAAATGTTCAAATTAATTCTCCGATGTACAAGTTTTAACACCCGTAGCAATTAAATTTATAAACCATATTAGCTTGTAATCCATAAATAATTTTCGATTTATTTGAGAGGAAGCTTTGGACTTTGTATTTCATTGAAACCACTTTGACACTACATATATTCTCGTAAATATTCTGATTAAATGCTTTAAATCCTTCAGAATATGGAATTTTGATTATTTCTTTATACTCTTCAATATTTTCTTCTTTTAATCGTAACTAAACCCGAGTTTGTGTGCATAATTTGTCCATTAATGTTGTTACCTATCTGTTTATTTGTGTTCATTTTGTCCCTCAAGCGTCCTTTAAGAATATTTAAACCATGATATGTGATTTTAAAATTGGAAGAAAAATTATTAACTCTGTAAACTATATCCTTTATCATATCATCTCTTTTATTTTTCCTCACAAAAGTTCTGTGCAGTTGTGTAGAGACCTTTATTATTGTTATTAGGTTCGTGATTAAAATTGGAATTCATAATTTGTAAACTTTATTTATACTACAATTTTCATTATTGAAACAAATTTATGAGGAACTATATCAATTACATAATCCAGATCTAAAAAAATTCTAAAGATACATAATAATATCGATAAATATATAAATATGTTATTTTATTCAATTCTGCATAAATTTAGATCTTTAAAAATATTTTAAAAATTCAATTTAAACATAGTGATTATTAATAATTTAAACTATAAATTATTTCTCTTTAATAAAACATTTTATTTGTTTTTAACAAAAATTTGCAAAAACAATTTACAACTTTAAGATACAATTCACAAATTTGAAATACAGAAAATATTATTTTTATTTTTGAAATAAAAATCACGAATTTTTAAAATACACAAATATTAATCACTATTTAAATTTATTATTATTTAATAGAGATTTTAATTATAAATTTTTTAATATATTTATAAATCTATATTTTATCAATTATTTATGGAATTAACTTTTTAAAATTAATTAAGATATTTTTTTACTTATAACTGTTTAAAAACTTTTGGTTTTAAATATTTATTTTAGAGATTATTTATAACAATTAATTATTTTCAAATTTTAAAAGAATGGGTCTGTTCTTTTTTTAAGAATTTAAAAAGATTTTTATTTTAGAGAATTATTTCATTTTAATTAATCGAATATTATTTTTGATTTATTTAAAATATAAATATGATTTTTTAAAAATATCGAAAATTTAAAAATATCAAAAATTTAAAGATCACCAAAAAGAACCCCGACAATTGTTGTCTTTTTTTATGATTCAGTTCGCTATTTCCCATTCACCTTACTGACAAGAATATGAAGAAAAAGAAGTTTGTGATTTACTTCCGACTTTGTAGTGCATTTAATATTAGGATGAAGGCCATTCAAGAATTTTAAGAATGGTTTTATCAGGGAATGGGTTCTGAAAACAAGATAGATATATGTAGTTTACGTTCATCTATAATAGTTTACATTCGGACGTTTACTGACGACTTTTTCAATAAATTATTTGTATATATTTAAGTCTGACCAAAATGACTTCAATCACAGTAACAATCAAGACTGATAAACATGTATCGAAGATGGTATGAAACAGTCAATGTATTGTTGAAATAAAGACAAATCATAACAGAAGAAATTGTTAGGAGAATTATCAAATAAGCGAATAAATTAAACGAAAAAAAGTGGTAAAGAAAATTACTTTTAGTGAGAATATGAACCAAATTTTTCATGTGAATATGTAGCTGCAAAACGTCCAATAATTAAAATTTTAATTATCAACCTCATTTCCTTGAATATGGATGCTTGAGACATTTTCCTGTCTCTGGACTTTAATAAATGATGATGTAAATGGATGGTGTAAAGGTTTGTTTTTCCAAGAAAATCGATTGTCCTAATCGGGAGGTAAGAAAAATCTTTCTAGAAATAAAACATGTATGGAGATAAAATTGAAAATATTAACCGAAAGAACAATTTTTTGCCAAAGAAATGTTTTTATTCCCCTTTTTAATATTCTCCTAAGCAATCTGTGTATTACGTACTTTTACAATATCAGATTGATCAAAACGTCGGTTCGTTTTTCCTAATAAAAGTTATCAATCTAGAAAATTGCTACTAAGCGCATTTTAAACCTGATTAACCTAAATTAATTGAGTATCTGAAATTTCTAAGAGTCTGTTAAGAAAGAATTTCTTTTCAAATATTTAATTTATATTAGCGTAAAGATATTTTCTAAATAGAATATAACATGTTGTGTTTTTTCTCATTTAATAATACGTTATATTTAAGAATAAAAATCCTCAGCTACTCAAAACATTCTACACATCTGTTGATGCTCGGATAGATGAAAGAATGTTTTGTGTTCGAGAATCAAACTGAATTTCAGTATGATTCTATTTCTGGTAGGATGCGACTGGATTGCCACCTCAAACAGTCCCCAAAAGTGACTAAAGAAATTTTTGAATTTGTAAAATTTATACAAGCAGGATTGTCATGGGCTTGCAAAGCATTGCTTTAATTAAAAAAATTATACATCTTATCAGTTTTTTGATTCATTATACAGTCATACAGATGAACCATTATGTAGGGTGTGAGTGACCAGCATGATTTCCTGTTATAATAATATGTGTGCGTATGTGAGTACATTAACACCCTCACACACTGGATGGCGAAACCCCACTGCGTAGTAGTGGGTGCGTGTGCGTGAGTGTGTGAATGTGTATAATCATTCATGTGTGGGAGTCACGGCAAGATATTATGAGAACGGGAGGGGTCGTCTTTCATATTTGGTTACGAACCGCTGATATATATATATATATATATATATATATATATATATATATGTGTGTGTGTGTGTGTGTGTGTATTTTTGAAATTGTTTGTTATAGTTTTGTTTTAATAATGACGAGTGTGGTAACGCAATAGTAAATGTATAAAATTTAAAAGTTAAATAAAGAAATTTAAATAGTTTAATTATTATTAATCAGTTAATGAACGAGAAATTTTATCGATTTTCGTAAATCAAGTGTACGTATAAATCGTCTACTCGTATAGGCAATTGATATAAACGAAACATTCGATTGATAATTGGGGGCGAATCTGCGACACGGATTCGGAGTCGGAAAATAAATCATCGTTTTTGACTGTCGTTAAAAACTATCTATAGGCTCCTAGAATATTATTAATAGAACGAGTATCAGTCTTTACTAAGACAAAAATTAGTGGTTGCACAGATCTTGAGAAGGGATGGCAATTTGACTGTTTACGCTCATCAGAGGTGGGAGTTTATAGAATGAGTCCCAGACTGACATAAACACAGCCAACACCGGAGTTCAGTGACCGCACTATAGCATCACTGTGCGATCATTCGGAAAGTTCTTTTTTGAAAAATATCAGATAAAAAGGAAAGACTTGCGGAAATAGATGATGGTTAAACGGTTATGTTATTCCAAATAATCAACGTTGCGCTTTCATTATAAAAAAGTGAATTTTTTCATGGATTCAAAAGTATCATTTCAATATTAATTATTTATGGTTCTCGGATTTTGAAATTATTATAAAGTGAAATTTGTCAAAATTATAACTGATCTGCGTAATACATCATATTCGGCAACATTAAATGGATATTTAAATAGTCTCGTAACCGGTTCTAATGTAACAAAATTATAACATCTGAAATATAAAATTATTTTTTAAGAAGCTTCTGTCCGTTTTAAAGATGATAAATAATAATGTTTTCAATTTCCTTATTTAAATATTTTATGCCTAATTCAAGGTGGTCATAGGAGGGAATTTACGGAAGTATAAGCGTCCAATACGAATAAGGATTTCTACAGCGTCTGAGTGAAGCCATATAATTCACAATATGTTATATAAGGTAAGGGAAACATTCAAAATTTGTGAAACATTCAATTTAAAGACAAAAGTTTAATAAATAAGGTATTGTCCGTTTTTTCGATGACCTTTCGGCACCAAGAAAACTGAAGTGTAATGTAACATGCTCAGCAAACTTTCCACGTTTTGCAGCCAGTAATCAGTAATATTTTTACGTTTCTAAAGCGACTTGTAGATGCTGAGTTTCTTTGCAATATCGTGGGTTTTACTTGGACAATCTAAGTCGATAATACCCTTCATTTTTGTTTTGTAAACTTAACTAGACCGACCAAGTTGTTTGCGCATTTGTTAGTGAAAATTACTAGAACAAAATTTGGAGAACAAATTGTGACACTAACTCTCTTTATTCCCGCATTTCTACCTATTAAGAATACTAATATGATTTTCAAAACATTTAGAGATATCATAACTCGAATTGCCTCCAGAACATTTCTCCACAAAACTTTCGTAGTTAGAGATCGTTTTTGATTAATTAAAATTCTATTTCTAAACCTCTAATTATTCGAACAAATTTAAATCACAATTCCTTATTAAAATATTTTAAAAATACATTGATTAAAGATGTTTTGATTATAATATATTTATTTAATTTTTAAGTCCCGTAATTCTTTATCCAATATAACAGTGTATCAAAGCCTTCTACATAATTTAAAGCTCAATATCTTAAATAGTTGGAGACTCATTTTCTTTTGACTCTGGGTATCAATCTCTACAGTCCTGTCTGGTATCATTTCTATAATTTAAATTCAGGCTCTCAAGTTAGAAAATTTAACAAATCTTACTGGAGCTAATGAGCATTAAAAAATCTTTTATTCTCTATGAAATTTTCTTGTGTAAAATAATATTTTATCTTGAACTTATTGTAAGTGCGAATCAGCATCTATGAGCTCTTAAATGGAATTGTAATATTATTGAATTGAACAACTCATAAATTAACAAAAGTAGGAAAACTTAAAACACATCAGTTTATATGATATTGAAAATATATAAAGTTTTGAAAATAAATAAAAAAAGTTTTGAAAGAAAAATATATTTAATATTCCCAAATACAAATTGTTGTCGCCTACCGTAGATTACCTGTTTTGTCTATATTAGTTCTATGAGCTGCTTCAAAGAAATATAGAATAAAATATAAAGTTAAAATTGGTCGTCATTAACTTAAATGATGTTACAAAAAACAAATGAGTTGTCGTATTCAAATAAATGTTGTAACAATTTCGGTTCACAGTTCACTGAATTCCCAAATTGCCAATTCAATAAGTAGTTAAACTTGTTGAGAATGAAGAACCATAGATTTTTTAATTTTATTACTGATATATATTTACTTAAATATTTAATTTACTGTTTAATAAACTGCTTAATTGTTCAACGTCTTTTTTAAGATTTTGATAGCTTGGATGAAATTTTTAGAATATATATTATTTGTGTTTCGGAATTTAAATTATTAATTATCTATCGTTTTATTTATTCATAAATTTCTCTCTCTCCTTGCCCAAAGACAAATCAAATCTTGACAATTCGGTTTGTATTTGTGAATCACTCACAACTGTTGTTATTACAAATCGATGACGACTGTATGTCGGTTAGGTAGAGAGAGATAGTTGAATGGATTGACTCGCTCTAATTGGTGGAACAAATTGAGAAGACAATAATTCTCTTTTTAAACTTTTTTCTCTTGATCTTCTCGAGATAAGAATATAAATTTGAATTAAAAGTGTTGTATGATATAAAATCATATTCACAGTTATTTCGCACAATCTTTAAGAAAATACTAATATTTACCGTTAAAATGAAACTTTTAAAAGAAAAGTTAGACAAAATGTTTAGTGAAACCCTTATCTTCCAAAAATATACAATTGCTATTGTGAAAGAACATTACGTCATAGGAATACTTGATCTTCGGTAAGATGTACATGGTAAAAGTTGCAGAAGATGCTTCCTGTTCCTATTCTTATGCTTCTCAATAAATATTTTAAAAATAATTTGTATGTGATGTTCAAATGTTACATGATAGGTTCCATAAGTAACAAGCGTACTATATAAAACACGTGGTGTTCCAAATAAGTCGTGAGATTAATATAGAAATAATAATAGAAAAAATTTTTACCATCTTAAGAAGCATCTGCGGGGCCAGGTATTTACCAACAAACATGATTTGACAGCCACTGTGGAGAGTTTTCTGGGTGAAAACCTTCCAGAATTTTTTAAAAACACCTTCAAAAACCTCGATATCCATTTTAAAAATTATGTCAGTGCGCAATATTTTGAGAAATGACAAATATTTATTATGTTTGTTATAAATACAGAGTGTTGTGTTGATATCTTAAGTCTTTCTATATTACTCTCACAACGTAATCTAAATTCAAAAGAAATTTATTTTCCATAAAAAACAGATTTTAAAGACATCATTCATTTTATTTATTTCATTAAATTACTTTTTTTATTTTACAAAGAGCATAATGTTCAAAAATGTCTTTATAAAGTGTCTAATTTGGAAACGTTATTGGCTTCAGTTTCATAGACAGAAAAAGCCTGAAAGAGATAATTGTAGAATTGAGTTCTTTTTATTGTGAAGAAAGTCTATCCATTGTTTTCTCAAATTATGGTTAAACTATTTTTGTGGTAGTTGAATAACCACAAGAAAACAAACAATGTATTTAAATGCCAGCAAAGATGGTCTGCAGATATTTTTGATGCAACTAGAATTTGAAACATGTGTTCCTACTTTATTCCGCGGTATTACAAAAAGTTGTCATGTTCATCACGTTTTTGGAGAGAAAGATATGATCCTCACTTACTTTGCTGAGACAAAAAAAAGCTAATAAAGAAAAGCTAAGACGATGCCCCTACTGATACCAGTCGGTTGTTAATGCAATAAGAAATCTGCGTCTACTCATAATGATGTAAATCTACATTACTGAGTCGATTAATAACGTCCATAAACATTCATCATTTATCACTGTCCAATTATCATTTCATTAAAAATTTTTAGTAAGTTCTCATATATCAAAATGTCGCTGTAAAAAGTTTTCAATGCTTAATAAACGCGTCTCAAAATTCATTAATCAACCGTAATCAGAATTCTTCAAAAAATCATTTTAAGATCTTGTTGGGTGCTTGAAAAAATATGTAAATAAAAACAACATATAAAGTATGGTGTTCTTTCAGAATTTTTAGAATTGAGTCGAAAGACTGTTGTTGCAGTCATAAAAATATCTACATGATTGATTGAAAACTAAAATGCGACTTATTTTATTGTAAGGAAGGCTAAATAATAAGGTATATCCCCAAAACAGCGCTTCCCAAGACAGCGATTCCCAAATTAAAATCTGTAAGTAGTGCTACTATCAGCCAAAGCAAGAGAAGAACATCTCATTATTATTTCATAGAGCTACTATCAGCCAAAGCAAGAGAAGAATATCTCATTATTATTTCATCAATGAATTTTTGCCCATGGCCTCCTGACGTTATGAGAGATATAAATTGATTAATAGCAGCAACGCCATCAGTCCTTATCAAGGTTGAAGAAGGAGAAAGCAAGGGCTTTTCTTTTTGTGGTTGAGGACGAGCAACAAAAGTGCCATTGGAACGTCTCTGTCTTTTCCTCTTTTCGAGCACGTCATGTTAATTATCCGGTTTTGCTTAAAAGTTTACAGGATATCCATATACCTAATCAATTGACACATGCTATTTCTGGTCAATTATTTCTATTGTTTATCAGCGAGGATAAATCAATTAAAGTACTTGGAACAATAAGTAATTTAAAAATGTTATCTAACAATAACCATTGGTTCATAGACGGGACATTTCGCGTTGCACCTCTCTTTTATAAACAAATCTTTACAATCCATGCACTTCTTCAGAATAAGGTACTTCCATTAATTTATTGTATTTTTGTCAAATAAAAAAGCCGAAACATACATGTGAGTTTTCCGTAAAATACGAAATTTATGTGTAGAGAATAATATAATTTTAACGCCAAATTTAATCACATTGAATTTTGAGACAGGTTTAATAGCTGCGTACCACAAGAATTTCCTCAAACTCGTCTACGTGGCTCTTATTTTCATTTCTGTCAAGCGGTGTATAGGGAAATTCAAAGGTTAGGTTTTAGCGTCGAATGTGCCAATAATGATGAACTTAGAACGAAAATCGTATGCTTATAGCTTTGTCGTTTGTTCCTGAAAAACTGCTTCAAAAAACTTTTGAAAATCTGAAAAATGAGGCATCGCTACTTATTAGACCTTTATATGATTACTTCAACCAGCAATGGTTTCAAAATATTAACAAAGAAATATGGAATATGTATGGAATATGTGCACAAATAATCATGTCGAAGGGTGGCACAATCGATTCAATAAAATAGTTGTTAAGCACCACCCGAATATTTATGAATTGATATCATTCATAATAAAAGAACAAGGATTTACAGTTGTCGTTAAGTTGCTAAAGAATTTAATATAGGAAAAACACAAATAAATAAATTTTGAAGCGGAAGGCTAAGTTTTTGGCCGCATATGAGGAAAACTAAAACAACAACAGAAACCACATTTACATGTTTAGAAAAAGTTTGCATGAGGAATTAGATGTAGCTGTATATAAATGGTTTCCAGAGCGCGTTGTCATATACTTCCTAGTAGTATTATTCAGGAAACAGCATTACAAGTAGTCAAAAACTACAAATCGATGATTTCAAAGCCTATCTAAGTAAAGAAAATACAATTAAATAAAAAAGCAGAAGTGTAACTTTATATTATAGAGCACTTTTATAGTATATAACATATGCGCATACATTTTTTTGAAAAGAAGGGATGAGATTTCGAAATCCGGACACCTTTATAAACCGGACATTAACAGACATCCCGAATGTGCCCGCCTATTAGAGGTACCTATATAGAAAGTAAGCTAATAAAAAGAATGGAAAAAATAAAAATATATTACAAATGAAATAAAATTTAACATTTTTTTAACAATTATTAAGTTTTGTTCAAAATATTTACAAATACTTTATTTTATTATATAAGTTTGGATTTTATTAACTCCCTAAGTGATATATTAATCGACCCCGTCGACAATTTCTGGAATTAGATATTATCAACATGGAAATGAAATATCGTCAAAAAAAGATTTATGTCATATTTTATTATTCCTTCTATAATGTACTTAGAGATAATCCCATACAAGCAAAGCATAGCGTTGACTATATATTTTGACTATATTCAGATTGTCTAATACTTATATAGTAATGTAGTATAAATTACTCTCCCCTCATTTCTAAGTTTTTTTTCCATTTTATTTTTATTCTCCTTGTGATGATTTTTAGAAACTCGTATAATTTTTTTTTAATTTAAAATCTAACAAAGAATTTCTCAAAACGTTAAAAAATATATCATAAATTAAAATACAAGAATTTTAAAATTGTAATTGTGAGGGATATTGGAATGATGTTGAGTGATTGTTGAATGAGTTTTATAGTATGTTTGAGACTGGTTGGTGTTTGAAGCATAACATCTCTCCCTAGACAAGTGAAATCAATTATTATCGAATTTAAAAATTTATATTACTAATTGTACAATAAATTAATTTTTATTTAACAATCAATTAAAAATTCAATTGTTTTAATCATTGTAGATTTTGGCAAATTTTTGAAGAATCAATTGAAGAAACGAGTCATGCCCCAGACGCTGATTAGAAACCATTTTAGTCTTAATAAATCTTGTAATAAGACTTCGGCTGTTAGTATTCTTAATAATATAAAAATAAGTTAATATAAATTTTTAAATAAAAAAATGGAAACTTTTTGCAAAATAATTTAAAATTAAAGATGACAATGAATTTTGATATAAAGACTTTTGAAAATTAAAATACAAAACTTATAGTTTAAAGTAAAATATTTTTAATTAAAATTGAAGTCATAAAATTAAAAGCACAAGAGTTCTAATTAAATTAAGAAATATAAGAGATTTGCGTAAGTTAAGTTAAAATTAATATTTTTCAAAAAATAATAAATTATTCTAATATTAAGAACATTTAAACAAGTCTTGTTTGAATGTTTATTACAATCACATTTAGAGTCATTATGTCTCTCAGAAAGTCTTTCATCGTTTGTCATCATTCTAATTGGTTTTCTTATTTCTATTTTTAATCATGATTATTCGAACAACTTTTCTAAGTTGTTGTTTAAAATATTTAGCCTCTAAAAATATTAATTAAAAAAATAATATTTTTTACCATTTTTCAATAAATCTTAAATAATAAAAAGATCATCAAAATATTAAAAATGCATTTAATTTAAATTTTACTAAAAAATATTAAACTTAATTTTAATTGTGTTCGAATAGTCAATCACTTTAAATTTAAATAAAAAATATCAATTTCCATCTGGGTAGGAGAATCACCATTCT
This sequence comes from Girardia tigrina, assembly GCA_001938485.1. Taxonomy (NCBI): domain Eukaryota; kingdom Metazoa; phylum Platyhelminthes; order Tricladida; family Dugesiidae; genus Girardia; species Girardia tigrina. The sequence continues at coordinate 10,426 of MQRK01074061.1, forward strand.
AAATTCAACATACTTAAATCAACATACCGTATCCATACATTTACACATTCAAACAAATTAAAATATTCCTCACAATAACAAAATTTAATAAGAAGTAAAATTAAATGAAATATTAAATTATGTATCTATACATTTATAATTCATTATTTTATGTGATAATGATTGGTGCGAGAAAAAATGAAAAGTGTTCCTCAGAAATTTATTCAAAAAAACTTGTTTAAAAAATATGTTATTTCTTTTTCTATTAATAAAAGTTTTAAAAATGTCCCCTTCTGATTTGTCAACTGCAAATTATCACAAACCTTATAATCCCAATATAAAAAAGATTAAATTAAAAAAAGATTAAATTAAATGTAAAAAAAGAAAAGAATTAAAATTAAACAATTTGAAGAAACCATAGATCTAAAATTTAAAGAAAACTTATTATAATATTAAATACTAGGATATGTAAATATAAATATTGGAATATAATGCCCTGCAGAATTCACGACCCATTTACGGACTGTCTTAGCCATATTTCTTTCATATAAATGTTTACAATTATTTATTAATAGATGATTATTGGAAGATAAACAATGTCGTTAAGAAAAACAAAAACCAGTTGTGGAAAACGGATTTTTATAAACATATTTATGAAAAAATAAAATTAAAATTTTTTATAATATTTTACAATAAAAACATTACATTTTTAATAATTATAGGAATTAATTAAAAATATCCAGAGACAAAAATATTCTTTGTATTGATAATATTAAAATTAAAATTTTATATTTATATATGTTTTATAATATTGAGGATTAATATTTAACTTCAGTACAATTTTAGTTTTCATTAAATTTAAAAAAAATTTTTTTATTTAAATAAATATTCGATAAATGGAAAAAATATTTTTCAGTGATTTTCTATAAATTTTATTTGAATATTTGATTTACCTTAACCCATTGCAACACTAATAATAATACATAATTTCTTTTAATACATAACTTTATTTTTGACAATTAATAAAAGTTAAATTATTAAAATTAATATTTATATTAACATTGATTTCATGAATAGAATTTTTAGACATTTTTATGTAAAACAAAACCTTCAGAGATAAACCAGTGAATCAGCGGCTTAATGGCTTAGTGCAAAAATGATCTAGACCGGCGTTTTATCAACTTTTTGTTGCGATGAGTTAAAAAATATTTAACAACTCTGACATTTTAATTTCTTGTTTTATTGCAGTCGAACTCTTTTCGGTTTAATCGTTGCAGATTTTGGCAAATTTTTGAAGAATCAATTGAAGAAACAAGTCATGTCCCAGACGCTGATTACAGACCATTTTAGTCTTAATAAATCTTGTAATAAGACTTCGACTGTTAGTATCCTTAATAATAATAAAATAAGTTAACATAAATTTTTAAATAAAAAAATGGAAACTTTTTGCAAAATAATTTAAAATTAGAGAAATAATTTAAAATAATTTAAATTTAATCTTTTAGAGAAAGGATGACTGCAAGGGTAAGCTGGAGATACCGGCAACTTATTAACTAAAGGAAAAGACCAGAACGTAAATAAAAAAAACTAATGATTTATTATAAATATTTTTTGAGATCTTCAAAGATTATGATGAGAACATTGTCAAAAACTCATTATTTTCCCATATTTGTAAATATACATTTCTACAACTTTACTTGTTAGAAAAATCTGTATAATAAATCAGGAGAATTGTAAGCCGGACTTCTGTTTGTAATGAATTGAAGTACAAAAGGAAAAGTGTTTTTTGGAAAAGAGATATTGATAAAGAAAGATTGTGTTATGTTGCTAAAGGTATTATTCATTAAACATAGATAATAACTTTCTGTCACTTTGATGGTAAATCGAGGACTCCAACCTCCATGAATGTTTTTGGTTTCTGGACGAAAAGTTTTTCTACGTCAATTTTACACTCTCCCAAAGAATTGAAATTTATTCCATTTAAATAATTTTGAAGAACTCTAAATAATGGAAATCAGAAGGTTCTAGGTCAAGGAAATAAGGTGGGTGAAGCAGAACATCTCAGTCAAACTGCTGTAAATTTTGCCGTCACGCTAAAGACACGTGAGGCATAGCGTTATCTTTGGTTGAAAATTACATCGTTACGATTAGCTTTTTTGGCCGCTTTACATTGATTGCTGCCTTCAGTTAATGCACAATATTTAGAGGAATTCATGGTCTCGTTTGGAGAAAACAATTCGCAATACACCACACCTTAAAAATCCCACCATAAACATATCATGACTTTTCTGGCATGAATATATCTTTTTGCTATAGTTTGTGGAGATTCACCTCGTTTTCATCAATGGCCGTTTACACTCTACATTAAGATAAACAACCAATTTTTCATCATCTGTTATCATATGTTTTAGAAATGGGACTGTGGTGCTCGAATATTAAACAAAAATTACATTTTGTTTTAATAATATGTGAGGATTTCTTTTTGAAATAATAAAAATTATTGACAACAATTCGCATAATAATTATCCTTTTTGGTATTTATTGATCGTCTTTTTTGTATATTTATTTTCCCTGTTTTTCGTTGTTTCCAAATTGCATTTTTTCGGATCGACAATTGACGATATCGACATTTGTCCACTGGTTGCGTACTATAGGCACGCCTTGCCCGCCTAACCAAACCAGCTGGTGTCGCGAGAGTGGATCGTGGAGACCGCCCATGGTTCAAAGCGGATCCGACCGACCTCGAGTATGTCAGTGTCGGAATTGATTGAAATGGCTTGCTCTTATTGGATAACCAATCACAGCTAGTCTAATTAAAAATTTGAAATGTCAAGTGATTTTTTAATCACAATTTTTTGTTTGGCTTTAATTTTATGAACTTTGAATTTCGAATGTGTTTGAATGAGATTACGATTTCATGAATATCGAATTTTTGAATCAGTTGAAGTTTTTCTATTTATTATTTTCCCGTTACAAAATTATTCTACGCAAAAGTTGTGAGTAAAAGTTTAGTATGTAAAAGTTTTGAGACAGAATTGTTGAATAAATTGTTACGAATATTTTCTTCTAAAAGGAAAAAAAATAGTATTTTTTGTTAATCGAATTTGAATTCTTTCGAAATCGACTTTGTAATCTTGATTTGATTGATATTAACGATAAGAAAAAAATGATGATCAGTCTGAATGATGCAAAATGGGCTAGCACGAAATTTCCGAACGCCAGGACTCTGCGACCGACTGTAAATCTGATGGAATATTATTATTTTAATTAATTAAAAAATAATAATTTTAACACAGAGTTAAATTTTTACTAAATATTTTAGCACAACCTTCAGTGATACATGTTGCTACTTTTAAAGGCATAGATTTAGTAAGAATATACTTTGATATGATGCATAAAATTAAGGAAGTTAAAAGAAAAAGACTGAAACTTCCATGATTGACGTAACACGCGAAAAGTTTATTTTCAAAACAATGTTTAATTGATAATATTTAAACAAAATATTTATCAAAAAAGTAAATATTAAATATTTCAAATAATTAAAATATCTAATATCCAACAC